>SJYC01050975.1:0-18996 GCA_006408675.1 Madoqua kirkii | reverse complement strand
TAGTATTGAATATTTTGGTTATTATTTGACTTAGATAATGGAAAAGGTGTCTTAAAGCTAGAAAGAATAGCTAATACTTAAAATGGCAAAATAAGACTAAAAAAAGTACTAGAGAGGAATCAATACTTAGTAATGTAACAAGGATAAATATAAAGCCTAGAAAGTAGTTTAAAATTAACAGAAATATAATGGGGAAGTCTTAATTTTATAAGACAATATCAAAAAGGCCTTTGGGTTTTAGTGGACCATGATTTTAAAAATAGCCAGATGGTGCTAGCAAAATTTAAAACTAAGAGGACTGAGCTCAGGTCAAAGGTGTTTGTAGAAGACCCTTGGCTTCTGGTGCTTTGGTCAAGTCTCCTGGCCTGTGTTAGGACCAGGGTGCCTCAGGAACATTCCTGATCATTGGGGACCATCTGGGTGGGATGGGGAGAGAGGAGGTAGAAAGACTTCTGAGGTGGTTGAAGTGAGGCTTCACGTCTGTGCAGTTGAGCGACAGATTGGTAAGACCTGACCTCTAAGGGAGTATTGAGGTCACTGCACATGCTCAGTCTGAGGAAGAGTTGCTTAATGGAGACTTGACTGTGTGCGAAGTGTTGAAGGCTATAATTTAGAAGTGGAAGTGAGTTTATTGGTGAGTATCCTGGGAAACCTAAAGGTGAAAAGAATAAGAACATTCATACACAGTTACAAGTGAAAATTGCTTAGTTGTGTCCTACTCTTTGCGACTCCATGGACTATAGTCACTGCAATTCTCCAGGCCAGAATACCGGAGTGGGTAGTGGTTCCTTTCTCCAGGGGATCTTCCCAACCCAGGGATAAAACTGAGTTGCCTGCATTGCAGGCAGATTCTTTACCAGCTGAGCCACCAGGGAAGCCCAATATATATTTCTTATGCAAGAAACTTCCCCAAATACAAACCAACCAACATAGGGACTGTCAGCCTCAGTGGGTGAGTCTCTTAAGCTCTGAAATATGCAAGTAGGAGCTAAATTTTTAATGATTCTTTGCGACTTCATGGACTATAACTCGCTAAGCTCCTCTGTCCATGGATATCTCTGGGCAAGAGTACTGGAGTGGGTTACCATTCCCTTTTCCAGGTGCCCTCCTGGGTCTCCTGTGTTGCAGGTAGATTCTTACAGTCTGAACCACCAGGGAAGTCTTATGTAAAGGGTTCTTCGCTCCTATGACCCACCAAGTCCCAAACTTCTTTATGATTCTTTAGGTTCTCTCTGGGCATTTGAAGAAGTGTATTTTATTTCTGTGTTCAACCATAACAAAAGTTAATCAGTATTGCATTTGGAAAATCAGGAACAGAATTGTCAACTATTCAAGACCAAAATGTATCTCACAAGTGATAAAATTTTTAACTTAAGATTCCTCTGTTTGGTCCTATGTATCATGCAGCTTTCTGGGGGTGAGTGCTCTCACTTGCAAATTTGTAATTTCCAGAATTGGGTTGAAATGATGGAACATAGAAAAAGAAGACAACCTCAAAATGTTAGGCTTTGAATGAATTTTAATGATTTATTAGCATATGTACAAAACTTGAATGTTAACTATGGCAAATTGATTGATTTGAGGCAAATTTCCAAAAGGGGAAACATGTTTCTTTCTCTTCGTCAGATAACATATGCTATGTAGTAGAGATTCCAGTAAAAAAGAGAGAGGTACTGAGTCTGCATTGTCAACTTGGAGGAAATAAGCTATTTGGAAACTGAGAACAGGAGATGGAAGGATGGTGCTCATGTGGGGATTATGAATGGATTTGGGTCCAACTGAGAATGAGAAAGTAAGTGAATTCATTTGATCCCTGTAGGTGATGGTGGTAGCGTGGGGTTGGAGCTGGGAGATGAATCACTCTTGGTGCCTAAAACCATGCAGAAGGAAAGAAGCAATGAAACCTTACAACCAAGAGAATTTCAGGGGAGGGTCATCTGAAATGAGATGAGTCAAGGCCTTTGTAGGGGTAGCTGAGGCATGGCTGTGGATTAAACCTGCTGGCAGAACTAGCTGCGGGGAAACAGATGAGTGGTGGTGCAGCAGGTGGGGGACCTCAGGCTTAAGTTGTCCATGCTGGTATTTCTGGCTACTGACATCAGAGTGAAAGAAAACCCTTCAGCCTTTTTTTTTGGTTTGTTTAAACTGAAGTATATATGATGTATAATATTGTGTTAGTCTCAGGTGTGAAGTGATTCAGTTCTTTCTCTATATTTTCAGTTCTTTTCTATTATAGGTTACTACAAGATATTAAATGTAGTTCCTTGTGCCGCACAGGAGGTCCTTGTTGGTTATTGGTTTATATACAATGGTGTGGTATCTGTTGATCTCAGACACCTGATCTCTCTCTCCACGCCTTTGGTAACCATAACTTTTCTGTGTTGAATCTGTTCCTGTTTTGTAAATAAGTTCATTTGTGTTATTTGTTAGATTCCACGTATAAGTTATCTAACATTTGTCTTTTTCTGCCTGACATACTTCACTCAGTGTGATGATCTCCAAGCTCACCTATGTCACTGCAAGATTTCATTCTTTCTATGGCTGAGTAATATTCCACAGCAGATATATGGCGTGTCTTCTTGATCCATTCATCTGTCAGTGGACATTTAGATTTGCTTCCTTGTCTTGGCTATTGTAAATAGTGCTGCTTTGAATGTTGTGGTGCCTATATCTTTTCTAATTCAAGTTTTTGTCTTTTCTAGATATGTACCCAGAAGTGGGACTAGTGGATAATATGGTAGCTCCATTTTAAAAGGAACCCCCATACTACAAAGCTTATAAGTCTTAAGGTTCTTGAGGTTCTCTCGGGAAGCAGGTAACTCTAAGGAGAGGAGTAACAGGGAGTCTTATAGTTGGTTTACTAACAGCTGGCAGATATGTGTTTGTGTGTACGTGTGTGTATGTTTTTGTGTGGAGCCCTTTAGAACAATTGCTTAGGGGCAACTATAATTAAAAACAAAACAAACATTATAAAAATGAACAGTAGGGGAGGGTGACTGTTCTCTTCCAACCTGTCCTCAGTAAGTGTCCCCATCTCTGTTAGCATCTGGAAATCTTCATCCATGTCTCGTTCTTCACCATGTCCTGTCCTTAGTACCACAAGCTTCTTTATCAAGTGTTTCTGCCACTCTCTAATTTAGGCAAGTCATCTCTTGATAGGATCATTGCTATACCTTCTAATTGGCCTCATTAACTTAATTTTCCATCCTGCAGTCAAAGTGATCTTTTGAAAAGGCAAAACAGATCAGTTCAGTTCAGTTCAGCTGCTCAGTCATGTCTGACTCTTTGTGACACCATGAACTACAGCACGCCAGGCCTCCCTGTCCATCACCAATTCCCGGAATTCACCCAAACCCATGTCCATGGAGTTGGTGATGCCATCCAGCCATCTCATCCTCTGTCGTCCCCTTCTCCTCCTGCCCTCAATTTTTCCCAGCACCAGAGTCTTTTCAAATGAGTCAGCTCTTCACATCAGGTGGCCAAAGTATTGGTGTTTCAGCTTCAGCATCAGTCCTTCCAATGAACACCCAGGACTGATCTCCTTTAGAATGGACTGGTTGGATCTCCTTGCAGTCCAAAGGACTCTCAAGAGTCTTCTCCAATATTGCAGTTCAATAGCATCAATTATTAGGTGCTCAGCTTTCTTTATAGTCCAACTCTCACATCCATACATGACCACTGGAAAAACCATAGCCTTAGACATACCTTTGTTGGCAAAGTAATATCTCTGCTTTTGAATATGCTATCTAAGTTGGTCATAACTTTTCTTCCAAGGAGTAAGCGTCCTTTAATTTCATGGCTGCAGTTACCATTTACAGTGATTTTGGAGCCCTCCAAAATAAAGTCAACCATTGTTTCCACTGTTTCTCCATCTGTTTGCCATGAAGTGATGGGATAGGATGCCATGATCTTCGTTTTCTGAATGTTGAGCTTTAAGCCAACTTTTTCACTCTCCTCTTTCACTCTCATCAAGAGGCTTTTGAGTTCCTCTTTGCTTTCTGCGATAAGGGTGGTGTCATCTGCATATCTGAGGTTACTGATATTTCTCCCGGCAATCTTGATTCCAGCTGATGCTTGCTCCAGCCCAGTGTTTCTCATGATGCTCTCTGCATATAAGTTAAATAAGCAGGGTGACAATATACAGCCTTGATGTACTCCTTTTCCTATTTGGAAGCAGTCTGTTGTTTATGTCCAGTTCTAACTGTTGCTTCCTGACCTGCAGATAGGTTTCTCAAGAGGCAGATCAGGTGGTCTGGTACTCCCATTTCTCTCAGATTTTCCCATAGTTTATTGTGATCCACACAGTCAAAGGCTTTGGCATAGTCAATAAAGCAGAAATAGATGTTTTTCTGGAACTCTCTTACTTTTTTGATGATCCAGCGGATGTTGGCAATTTGATCTCTGGTTCCTCTGCCTTTTCTAAAACCAGCTTGAACATCTGGAAGTTCACAGTTCATGTATTGCTGAAGCCTAGTTATATCATCCGTATTTTTTTTAATTGATGTATTCAGTATTGATTTAAAGTGTTATGTTAGTTTCTGGTTTATAGCAAAGTGATTTATATGTGTGTGTGTGTGTGTATATATATATATATATATATATATATATATATAATTTCTTATTATGGCTTATTACCAGATAATGAATACAGTTCCCTGGGCTATAGAGTAGGATCTTGTTATCTATTTTATATATACCAGTGTGTGTCTGCTAATCCCAAACTCCTAATTTCTGCCTCCCCTCTTTCGTCTTTGGTAAACAAAAGTTTGTTTTCTGTGTGTTTGAGCCTCTTTCTGTTTTGTAAATGCAAGAAGAGGGAGTCTATCTGGGGCTTAAATTAGGAAGAGAAAGGATCAGTAGTACAGTTGCAACAAAGAAACATGGGATCCTATCAGGATCTGGCTTTTAAGTAAGATGAGTAAGTGCTGGATCTAATGTACAGCATGAGGAATACAGTTAACAATACTGTATTATATAGTTGAATGTTGCTGTGAGAGTAGTCTTAAAAGTTCTCACTGTAGCAACAACAACAACAAAATGGTAATTATGTACAGTGAAGGATGTGTTAATTGACCTCATTGCAGTGAATGTGTTCACAATACACACGTGTATTAAATCATCACACTGTACACTTAAGCTGGATATTTTCCCCACCCAGGGATCAAACCCAGGTGTCCTGCATTGCAGGCGGATTCTCGACCATCTGAGCCACCATGGGAGCCCTTATGCAATGTTATGTGTCAATTACATTTTGAGACAGTTGGCAAAAATAAAAAATAACAGGAGCAGTTGTAATTAAAAATAAAATAAAACAAAAACAAACCTGAAATCTCAGTGGTTAATACATTAGAAATAGTTTCTTGCTCACACAAAGTCCATATAAAATGCTTTGGATGGCTTTTCACACAGCGATTCAGCGACTCAGGCTTATTCTCTGCCTTAGCTTTGCCCTCCCCTGCATACCTTAGAGTCCTATAGTTTCAGCCAGAACACGAGGAAAGAGTGGTGGGGGAGGAAGCCACATCTGCTATTTAACCACTTCAGCCTGGAAGTGACTCACTTTGGCTTACACGCCATTGGTGAGGACCAGTCATGTGGCCTCATCTAAGTACAAAGGGCACTGATTGGGTAAATGCTTTCCAGAAGCAACTCAATACCATGGAAGGACAACAGACATCTTTGGTAGAGAGCTGGCCATCTGCCACAGGCATAGAATGAAATATAGAATTTCATGTGTTGATTTCTATCCATTATCTTGCATTATTATTTTTTCCCTCAGCAGCTGTTACTAAATTTATGTTGTATTTGTTGATTGTATCTAAGACCAGTTGAACTCTTTCTGGCCAGGGGGGAGAGGCTGATAGGATTTCTCTTTATGACGAAGTTTCTCCATATGGTTTTTATCTGTTGAATGGTTGAGCCTTCCATTTTTCTCATTGTGGTAATGATAGGGTGGTAGTAAATTGGTGAGATTCTCATTTGCTTGACATCTGACTTGTCCTCCCACTTTGACCCAAGTTGAATGACTTCACAACATTTTATAATAATTACACATGTGTTTCAAGAGCTTGGTGGAGGTATTGTTTACACATATGGGTTTGTGTATCTGAATATTATAATAGGAAGTCATGCTGTTGAGTATATAGTCATTTGCTTTGGAAGTAGTATAAGACAAGTTTATTTTGGAATCCTCTTTTGCTGGGCAGATAGAGTGGTAACTAAAATGTTTGAGGTTGAAATAAATTAGGAGCACATTGGGGAAAATGATCTATTCTGCTGAGAAAGAACTGTCTTCCAATGCAGTAGGCCAGACCAGAGAAAGTGAGTGCCGTGTTCCTATAGGACAATGAGGAGATAACACACCCTTGGTGGGTGCAAGCTGATTCACTTGTTCTCTGACTTTCCTTGTTCCCTTTCTCCACTACATCTAAGTAAGCAGATAAAAGCATTGAGAAAACTGCCTCTCTCTTCAACAGTGTCAAGAAGAACAAACTCAAAGAGCCATTATCTTTCTCTGATGTTGCTTCTTCATCTTTGAGCTATTAGAAGGAGAGGTAGTACATGCTCTTTAAAAAAGCAAGTGAATTTTCTGTGACTGAAGTTTGGGAGTAGAGGAGAGGGAGGGAGCAGAATATCTGCTAGGAAAGGAATTAAATACTGATTCATCAGTTGAAATTTTATTCAAATCCTATGCACCTGTCTAAGGTGCCTTTTGGTGACTGGTACAGGTTACAGTAATTGTTTTTCTGAGACTTTTTTCCCTCAAATAAGAAATAGATGAAAAGATCTTGTCCTACTGTTGGTATCCAGATTTATATTTAGCCCAGCCTCATGGAGGTGGTGATTTGCTATGAAATATGTGACTGGTCTGAGCAGAAGTTTGTCTGTGAGATGTAGGAATAGAGGGGTTAGGCTGACACCAGGGTGACTCTGTGTAATTCAGAGGTTACATTTATTTCTTCCTTTTAATACAAGGTCTATCTTCTGAGGGATAGGCCATCAGAGAGTTTTATGTACTCTCTGAGGGTTTTATTATCCTTCAGAACACAGACCTTGAACCAAGTAATAGAAATTAGTAGTACACACACTTTTGTGAGCATTAATGCCCTAAAGCCTCAAAACACTGGCCAGCTGTCTCAAATGAAACTGGCCATCTAGATTTTGGTGTTCTCCTTTATACTCTATGATGGTCACATTTAATCATGTTCACATTGGGGTTTCAACTTGATGATTTTGGAAAGGCTGAATATGTATACAATGACCAGGCTATCTGTAAAAACTGGACTGTGACCCACAGTCTACAGCAACCAACCCAAGAAACCAATCCGATATCTACAGTGACCAGCCCAGGAAGGTGACCTTACTATTGAAAACAAACACAGTATCTCTAGCAGTAATACTCCTACAACATTCCACCCCGTAGAGCCAGGACTTGATTAATAACTAAGAACTTCCCTAATTTTTGTCCACTTTTCTGATTAGGACCAACCAGAGAAAGTCAATTATGTATCCCTAACCAGTCACACAGGATGCCTTGCTTTGAATTAGTTCATCTATCCTTTCCCCTGCCAGCAGCCTCCAATCAGGGCAAATCTGGAAGCCATCTTTTTCTCGTAATAAAACTTTTCCATTCCTCTGTCTGCCTTTGAGGTTCTCTGAAAAACAGAGGCATTGCTGGCTGACTCTGTTGTTATAGCAAGCTCTGAAGAAATAGCCTTTGGTTGGTCTCATTTGGTTGATTTCAATGTATTTCCACATTTCTAACACCTCTCTGATACCCAGATTCAAAAAATCTAAGTAAGAATCCTAATGACAAATGAGTGTGCCGCTAGTCCTTCTCAGCATCTCAGTACCTTTATCAGGTCACCATTCCCAGGTTTTCTGGCTCATCGCATTGTGGGCACTGGTGGTAGTGGAAGGAGCCCAGGTGCAAGTGGACGGCTTGGTTTTGGCTCCTGGCCCAAACTCTTCCTGTGTGACTTTAACCAGACCTCCAAAACTCTCTCTTCATCCCTAAAGTGGGAATAGCACTGCCCCCCAGTGTTGCTTGTTAGCCTGAGAAATATGATGTATGGGAAGAATGAAAGTGAATGCTTAAAGAGCTTTCAGGCTTCCCCGGTGGAGCTAGTGGTAAAGAATCTACCCTCTAATACAGGAGACACAAAAGATACGTGGGTTCATCCGCTGGAGAAGGGAATAGCAACCCACTCCAGTATTCTTGCCTGGAAATTTCCATGGACAGAGGAACCTGGCAGGCTACAGTCCTTGGGGCCCACAGAGAGTGGGAGATGACTGGGTCGACTGAGCACACACACCAGAGCTTTCCAAACATCGCATTTGTGGTTTTCAGCTTCACCTAAGGTGTACTTACATAGCACCAAGCGTGTGCCAGTCACTGTAAGTGCTTGACAAATAATAACTACTTAATCCTCCTAATGTTCCTGTGAAGCTTATGTTGACATATTATCCCACCTCTAAAGAAAGTTTGTGCCGAAGGCCTGTGTCCTAGGCTACACATGGAGGGCTAGCTCCTTGTTTGCGCCTAGAGGAAAGTCCCCAGACCTCGGGCAAAGAGTGCCACGTGTGCACGCATGCACTACCCTGCTCCTCATGGTTAAGTCCGCCAGGAAGCTACCCTGCCCCGTGCTGGGGGCAGCCAAGGGCCTGTGGCGAGGTATCATCCATCAGTACGTTGTGTGCCTCAGCACACACCAATCTCACAAGGCTCGTTCTCAGCACACAGCTGCTTTTGGCTTCCCTGGTGGCTCCGACAGTAGAGAATCTGCCTGCAATGCAGGAGACCTGGGTTCAACCCCTGGATCAGGAAGATCCCCTGGAGAAGGAAATGGCAGTCCTCTCCAATACTCTTGCCCAGAAAATTCCATGGACAGAGGGCTACAGTCCGTGGCATCTCAAGAGTGTCAGACATGACTTGGTGACTAACATTTACTTATATTCTAAAGAGGAGGAAGTGAAGTTTGGAGCTATTAAGAAATCCTCCCCAAGTGATCTGAGTGCTTTGTGGTGAACCAGGGGGAGACTTTTTTCTTTGTTCTTTTCAGATCTCATTCATTATAAAATCTCAGATTATGAAAAATATGACTTTGCCTTCCACACATTTTCTTCACTCAGGCACAACTCTGGCCTGGGTTCTGTCAGCCTTTCGCTTAGACGATCACCACACTGTACACTGAACTCCTTGATTTATAGCTTCTTTTGTTAAATGGTAATAAAAATAAAATCTTTTTTCCATTAAAGATAACTCACCATACTTCCCAACAGTAATCAATTGCCCTTGTTATCAAATTCTAAACCTTGTTACCCCAGACTTTCTACTTCCCAACAGTAACCGACTGCCCTTGTTATCAAATTCCAAACCTTGTTATCTCAGACTTTCTAACAAATGCAACTGAAATGCGCCACATGTGTATTAAGTACTAGGCTTATGCTAAACGTATTATATGACAGCATGTTACGAGCCCCATGTTTCAGATGAGGATACTTAGTCTCAGACCAGATAGCTAACTGGTAGCCAGTGGGCATAGGATGAGTCTGTGAAAACTCGAGTCCAGGCTTCCTTTATGTCCTTTCTTTCTCACTGTCACTTATTTGCTTGATGTCAATTAATTTTGTATATAGCTGCTTATTTTCCATTCTACTCTCTTCAGTCTGTTTAGGATATATCATGTTTCATTTTTTAAGTTTTCCCTTCTCAGTCACTTTCTCTTCTTTTCAATCAAACAAAATCCCCAGGCTGTAAAACACAGCTCTCATCTCAACTGCTTTATGAAGGAATTCATCCCATGCAAATGCTTTATGTATGTGTTTAGTGTTGTTTTGATGCATTTCCTCCTAAATCTTTTATCATTTATTTTACACTAGGTTCCTAAATTGGCACTATGTGTTGTTGTTGTTTTTTTCTATCTCCTCATGCTTATCTATATCAGATAGAAACTATTAACATTAGGAATACCTCTACCAAACATAGGGAATACAAGACTTTCAATTTCACATTTTAAATTCATACCTAGTCCCGATAGTCAAGAACTAGGAGATATTTGTAAAACAGATCTATGAAAACACTCTCATTGATTTCTGCTAATTCTTTTTCCTGTGAAGGAGACAAACAGAATTAGTTGGCTTACCTTTGAACTAGGTTTTTCTTCATCTTACTCATTGCCTGCTCTTACCTTTTGGTAATCCACTAGGAAAGGAATACACCGTTAGAAGGTCTACCGATCACAGCCCTGTCTTTCATTTTTTGTTCACCCCTTCTTTTTACCTTGCATTTGCCCCTCCCATATATTCTAAATCACAATTTATATAAATTGGAGAGTCATATTCAATTACACATAGCCTACGCTCACATAAATGTGTCATCCATTTCTGTGTAGTCCTAAGAAACTCTGAACTACTTGCACAGATATGTGGATGCGCACAGTCATGGATGTATCACACAGGATGAAGGAAGAAATGGCAAGTAAGATGAAGGATGCCATGTTTAGTACAGAAAAAGAGTTAGAGTAGGTCCAGAGGAGTCGACTTCCTTCCCTGCTCTTAGAAGTGGGTCCTCTCTTTGCCCCCATGTTTTGTTGTTGTAACTTAGTATCTTATTCATTCTACTTTATTTTGTATTACAGTCCTCTCTTTCTTTTATGAGAAGGTGATTTTATAGGTCTGTGCTGCTCAATATGGTAATCACTAGCCACACATTGTCACTGACACTTCGAAACTCAACATACTGTAAGCTTAAAAATACACTCCAGATTCTGAAGACTTAATGAGAAAAAAAATTAAATTTATCATTAATAAGTTTTACATTGAATGTGTTGAAATGGTAATTTTCATATATGTAGTTAAAGTTTACAATTGAACTTAATTTTGCCTTTTCCTTTCCCCTTTTTTAAATAAACTACTAGAAAAACCGAAAGTGCACATGTGCTTTCACTCATGACTGTCATCTTTTTATTGGAGAGTGCTGGTTATAAATGGCAGTGATTGTGCGATTTTCCAACTTGTATAAAATATTGCACAGTATTCTCAGGCAATAGATGATAAATATTGGTTGGAACTGAGAAAGTAGTTGGGGGACTTGGTGAAAGTGAATGCGTGGTACATGGCTTAAAGATTTTATTTAATTCAGAGGGTTACCATTTGCTGTCAGGCACTCAAGAATCTAGGTATTGAGCTGACCAAAAAGTTCATTTGGGTTTTTCTGCCATAGCATATGGAAAACTCAGAAAAACTTTCTGGCTACCCAGTATTATTAGACAGAATGAAGACATGGAGACAAGATATTTATTATAAACAAAGGCATAGGTTGGTAGGAAAGAAAATGTGACAAATTCTTAAAATAGTCAACAAATATTTACTGAGGACCCATTAGATGCCAAATCCTGTTTTAGGCATCAGTGATACAAAAATGACTTGGCATCCCCCTATACCAGCCTCAAGCTTGGGTGAGGGTAGAAAGGCACACAGCTGATTATAGTCCAATCAGGATTCCTAGTCACAGTATTTGCTGCAACACCATGTAGAGACATGGAAAATCGTTGGCAGCCAAATGGCAATTAGATGAGAGCTGAATCATGTGAATGCAAGGTAAGAGCCCCACAGAGGTTGTCCTGAAGTTCCTACTGTTTGTTTTGCTTGGAAGAGTTCCATGGGTAACAGGCTTTTCAACAGAAGGGCATTCTGGAACTATTATCTGTGAGAGTTTTTAACTAACTGTTTATCAACAGCACTTTAGGGCCACAGAAAATGTGTTAAGTGTAGATGACTAAGTGTGCATTTTAAGCATGAGTTGCATTTCTAACTGCCTAACAACGGGAAAACAAGTACCTGGAAGATACGCTAGGCCTTCCCTCTGTGTACTTTGTTTAGGTTTATTTGGTTTTGTTTGAGAGAAGAACCCATTTTTTCCCCCAAAGCTTTTTTTATTATAAAAATATCTAAAATATTGTTAAATTAATCAAGAGAAAGAGATACAAACTACTATGTAAAAATATATAAGCAACAAGGATACATTGTACAGTACAGGAAAATATAGTCATTATTTTATAATAATTTTAGAGTATAATCTATAAGTATATTGAGTTATTATGTATACCTGAATTTAATGTAATATTGTAAATCTATACTTCAATTAAAAAAGAAGGAAAAAGATATAAATACTAAAAATTAGAAATGATAAAGGGGTAAGGCATAGAAAAAGGGAATGCTAACATAATCCAAATAATTAATTTACTATAATGTGTCCCCATAATTTTTTTCATCTTTGTTCTCTCTAAGAGAAAATCTTAATTTCTTCTTTATTTGTTCAGTTGCCAAGTCATGCCCCACTCTTTGCGACCCCATGAACCGCAGTGTGCCAGGCCTTCCTGTTCCTCACCATCTCAAATTTGCCCATGTTCATATTTATTGAATTGATGATGCCAAAGAGAAATTTAATTCTAAGGAAAAATACATCTTGTTTTAATTATCATAAACCAGATTTCTTTAGTGCATATTGTTTACTTTCAGCATATAGATTCAAGTCTTTAATTTCAGAAAAGTTCTTTCATAATTGTGCCTGAAAGTATTTGCTCTGTCCTACTACAAAGCTTCTCTTCTTTAGAGAGTCTCTAAAGGTGTGTTGTAGGTGTGTTGGCTCCGCATTATACATCTTCTATCTACTATCATTTTCATATAGTATTTTAAAAATATATTTCTCATTATTCTTATTTAATTTGGGCCATTAGAGGAACCAATTTTCAAGGTAAAGCAGGTGCATCAACATACTCTGAGTAATGGCTGTGTGTGCAGTAACCAAACTTACTGCGTCCTTGTTCTATTTTCCGGCTGCAAAGGTGATGTCCTCTCTCGTGTGCCAGGCAACAACTGTCCCGTTATCTTGTTCGGTTTTATGCCCTTTCTAAGTGCAACCTTTGATTCGGTGACATTTCCAAAGCAGTGTGTAAGGAAACTAGTTCATATGATATTCATTAAAGTCACACGGCTAACATTTCTGCCCACTTCTTTTGTGAGAACTAGATAGAGAAAAACACTTTGCCTTCTTTCAAAAGAGACATAAAACAGAGATCTGGACCACTTGTGGATATGGAAACACCTCTGTGGCTCATGTTAGGGGTGGCTTATTGTCTGCAGTGTTCTGGCAAATCTTACACTGCCTCAGTTATGCTCCCCAAGAGTTTTTCTTTCAATTCATGATCCCATCTATAGAGTGAGAATATAGGTGAGTGAAATTCTTATTTACCTAACTGATTTACAGAGTTGCTATGAATACGTTTCCAATTCAACTTAAATATTTTCATTGCCTACTATTTACTTTTTCACTTATGTATTTCTCAAGACAATTATATGAAAGAGGGACTATTATATTTAATGAAAGAAGAAACTGAGACCCAGAGACATGAAATAATGGTCCATGGTTGCCCAGATAAATCTGAAAGCTTCTAATTAGATCTCAGGATCTTGGATACTAAAGCTAATGTCTTTCTTCTATACCATGTCACCACTCATTAACGGCAGATGAAGGAAAGCTTGTCAGGTACATTTTGACTCATGTCAATCTTGACATTCATTTTCCTAGTGACCTCAATATGTCATTTACTTTTCAGATACATTAAAAGAGAGAAAACAAGCTTTTTTTTTCCACCGAAGAATGCAACATTAGAAAGTTTTCTGTTTTTAAACAGGGAATATAGTGACTAGAATATATTTCTGAAGAAATTCAGGCAAAATAACAATGCAGGATATGACTTAATATAGATTTTTAATTTTCTGCAAGAAAACACACACACACACACACACACATGCTGCTCTTTTGAACCTGATAGAATCTTACATATTAGTTTTTTTAAAAACTGAAATACTTAAGCATACAAAAATAAATTATTTTGAAATTTCTCTAGAAAGGATGTAAAAACTACAGAACCTCTATAAAATTCTCATTCCCCAGAACAATCCCGAATAGTCAACTCTCACCGTTGGCACCTTTCTACTTTCTAATTTAGTTGCCCTTGTTCTAGCTGGAACTGTGTATCTCAATCTTAGTGGACCTTTTTCTTATGCAGAAGTATTATAGTACTTAGGTGTCATTTGTTAATAAGGGTTTGTAAGCAAGGTTTGAAGTTAAGTAGAAAGGATGTAAAAACTACAGAACCTCTATAAAATTCTCATTCCCCAGAACAATCCCGAATAGTCAACTCTCACCGTTGGCACCTTTCTACTTTCTAATTTAGTTGCCCTTGTTCTAGCTGGAACTTGTATCTCAATCTTAGTGGACCTTTTTCTTATGCAGAAGTATTATAGTACTTAGGTGTCATTTGTTAATAAGGGTTTGTAAGCAAGGTTTGAAGTTAAGTAAAATAATCACAGGACCAATAACCTAGTTAAATATTTTAAAAAATACTTATTATGTTTTTTTTTTTAAATTTAGACTCTGCAATGATGAGCCCTAACGGGACATAACGACTGTGAATCCTGCCCTCAAACAGATCAAAGAGAATGGAGAAAGAGATGAAAACAAATATTACTGTTGTGGTAAACACAAAAGACATAGCTGAGAGAAGGGAGTAATCAATTATAAAAAGAAAGTTGGAAGGGTTCCTCAAAGACTTGATAGAAATGTCGTGTATATGACATTTGGATAGATGATTTCAAGATGACACTTGCAGAGGGAGGGAAATAATGAACAGAGTACTGTGATTGAATATAGCATTTGGATGTAAATCTCTAATAATCGTTAGGTGACCTGATTCTAACGAAGGCACTCTTTGGGGATGTGATTGGGTGGTTTTTTTTACTCCTCAAATCCTCTCAGGCTTTTTAAATTAACAAATGGGATGGGAAAAATATTTTGCAATATTCGATTGGAATTTTATGTTGCTAAATTTGTTTTTACTTAAACATCAATATACATTTATTGAGTTCATGTAGTAAATGGCATTCCAAAGCAGGCATTAGCCTTGATTAGATATTCTTTATGATGTTGCTGTTGATCTCACCAAGATCTCACCAAAATATATTTACAAAATCTCTTAAAGATAAATTTATTAGAAATAACTACATTTGGAATGGATATCACCTTGACAAGCCTTAGCAGTGACTCTGAAGTGGGGAGTCAGAAGAGAAATATTTATAGGGCATTGGAGGTCTGGATTCACATTCTTTAAGGGAGAATTTTTTTCACTTTTTTATCTTATATTTGAATATAGTTGATTAACAATGTTGGTGGGAATGCAAACTAGTACAGTCATTATGGAAAACAGTGTGGAGATTCCTTAAAGAATTGCAAATAGAGCTGCCTTATGACCCAGCAATCCCATTGCTGGGCATACACACCGAGGAAACCTGAATTGAAAGAGACACAGGTACCCCAATGTTCACTGCAGCATTGTTTATAATAGCCAGGACATGGAAACAACCCAGATGTCCATCAGCAGATGAATGGATAAGAAAGCAGTGGTACATATACACAACGAAGTATTACTTGGCCCTTAAAAAGCATAATTTTGATGCAGTTCTAATGAGATGGATGAAACTGGAGCTGATTATACAGAGTGAAGTAAGCCAGAAAGAAAAACACCAATACAGTATACTGACACATATATATAGAATTTAGAAAGATAGTAATGATGACCCTGTAAGTGAGACAATATAAGAGACACAGAGGTATAGAACGGACTTTTGGCTTCTGAGGGAGAGGGAGAGGGTGTAATGATCTGGGAGAATGGCAATGAAACATGTATACAATCATATAAGAAATGAAGCGCCAGTGTATGTTCAATACAGGATACAGGATTCTTGGGGCTGGTGTACAGGATGATCCGGGGAGATGGGGGGGAAGGGAGGTGGGAGGGGGCTTCAGCATTGGGAGATCATGTGCACCTGTGGCTGATTCACGTCAATGTATGGCAAAACCAATGCAGTACTGTAAAATGGAGTAAAATATTAAATTAAAAAAAAAACAATGTTGTGATAGTTTCAGGTGGACAGCAAAGGGGCTCAGTTGTAGATGTATATGTATACATTCAAGAAGAGAATCTTTTAAGATGGGGAACTGATTAGGATTGGGCCAAGTTTGTGATATATCAGGCTGTTTAAAAAATAAAGATTACAAGAGAAATCCACACTCTCACCAAATCATATGAAAATATACACTTTACTCAGGAATTTACATAAATTTATTTATATACCACAAATACAAGTAACTTGCAGTAATGTTCTGAAAATATCTTCTGATATCTCATCAGGAAATAGTAAAATCTTTGGCCAGCTGGGCTAAGGGAATTATCAATGCTCTGATCTGTTTCAGGTTTTCTCCTCTTGTCATCCTGTTCTTAATTGTACATACCTTGCTGCTTTGACTTTATTGTGGTCTGGCTGAGATAGTCACTTCTTTGAATCAGGGCATGTATTACTATTTACAGGTAATCTCAGGATGTAATTACTTAGAAACCAAATTTTTAGTGCAGAGTCTTAGTTCAGTTCAGTTCAGTCGCTTAGTCATGTCCAACTCTTTGCAACCCCATGAATTGCAGCACGCCAGGCCTCCCTATCCATCACCAACTCGCAGAGTTCACTCAGACTCATGTCCATCAAGTCGGTGATGCCATCCAGCCATCTCATCCTCTATCATCCCCTTCTCCTTCTGCCCCCAATCCTTCCCAGCATCAGAGTCTTTTCCAATAAGTCAACTCTTCCCATGAGGTGGCCAAAGTACTGGAGTTTCAGCTTTAGCATCATTCCTTCCAAAGAAATCCCAGGGCTGATCTCCCTCAGAATGTCCATTCTGAGGTCGGATCTTCTTGCAGTCCAAGGGACTTTCAAGAGTCTTCTCCAGCACCACAGTTCAAAAGCATCAATTCTTCAGTGCTCAGCCTTCTTCACAGTCCAACTCTCACATCCATACATGACCACTGGAAAAACCATAGCCTTGACTAGACGGACCTTAGTCAGAAAAGTAATGTCTCTGCTTTTAAATATGCTGTCTAGGTAGGTCAAAACTTTTCTTCCAAGGAGTAAGCGTCTTTTAATCTCATGACTGCAATCACCATCTGTAGTGATTTTGGAGCCCCCCAAAATAAAGTCTGACACTGTGTCCCCATCTATTTCCCATCTATTAGATGGCAGTAAAAATTCATTCTGTTTTGTACAATGCATCCTGAGACAGCCACTAGAGACAAAACATAGTGCTTCACAAGGTTAATTTTATTTTATAAAATAGATTCCTTGTTCTATCACATAATAAAGTAATTCTTAAAATATTTTTCCAATCTATAGGAGACTTGATACATATTATCTTTCAAATATTCTACAAATCAGCTTAAATTAGAAAATAAATTTATGCTAGCAAATAGATTTCACAATTTATGAAAGAAAAGTTTTTTCTCTTTTATTTTTTAAATGATTTGTTTGAATGCTAGTGGGAGAGTTGACTAGATAAATGGCTAAGAGAATGATAAGGGTGTTGTTTTATTGAGCCCTCAGTATTTTCCTTCTTATTACGCTGTTCCAGAGGAGTATCTGGTTTCTTGAGAGCCAAGACCTGGCAATGTCTTCTGCTAATAATAATAGAAGCTGGTGGAGTGAGAAGGTAAACAGATTGTCCATGGACACTTTTGGGGGATGATATTTAAGAGATATAGCAGTGATATTTGGATATTGCTGCAAACTTATACTATGCCAAAGATAATCTTGGAACAGTAGTATTCAGTTCAGTCCAGTTGCTCAGTCGTGTCCGACTCTTTGCGACCCCATGAATCACAGCACGCCAGGCCTCCTTGTCCATCACCAACTCCCGGAGTTCACTCAGACTCACGTCCATCGAGTCAGTGATGCCATCTAGCCATCTCGTCCTCTGTTGTCCCCTTCTCCTCCTGCCCCCAATCCCTCCCAGCATCAGAGTCTTAAAACCTAGCAAAGCCAGCACCTTACATAGCATTAAACTTTTGCCCCTCTTTCTGATGTATCTTAAAAGTATCAGAAGGTAATAAGAGTGGGGAGAACACCAGAATTTAAAAGGAAACATTGCAAATATGGTTGAGAAAATCCCATGCTCCAAAAAACAATTAGGTCAACCTAATTTTTCTTGCCTGATGTAGGTTAAAAAAAAAAGAGAGACTCCTGCCAAAGAAAAATTAGACTAACCTTAACAAACATATGGGATGGAATCTTAAAAGTATCAGAAGGTAATAAGAGTGGGGAGAACACCAGAATTTAAAAGGAAACATTGCAAATATGGTTGAGAAAATCCCATGCTCCAAAAAACAATTAGGTCAACCTAATTTTTCTTGCCTGATGTAGGTTAAAAAAAAAAGAGAGACTCCTGCCAAAGAAAAATTAGACTAACCTTAACAAACATATGGGATGGATCATTAAAAACTGTATCTGTATCTACTACAGCCATAAGCAAAAAAACAAATTAGAGTTTGGAGGTTGGATGATATAAGATGAGGAAAAGCCACAACTAGAGATAATTCAAATTAGGCTTGATATGCTGGTAAATGCATTTCTTATCATTTGAGACAATTTTTATAATAGATTATAGTGATAGATATATTTTGGAAAGTAAAAGGAAAGAAAAATTACTCAGTGATGATTATGATACAGTTTAAAGGTTTTTAAAATTTTCCTTTAATCTAAGATGTTACTTTACTTTAAAGTGTTAGTCACTCAATCACGTCAGTCTCTATGCGACCTCATGGAGATTATTCAGCAGATTATATAAAGTAACTGATTCAGTGTTCTAATAATGAAAAAAATTAACTTTGTTACTATGTTAAGAGAAACTCAATTAACTTAATGCTTTGCCATACACTTTAGAAGAGTTCATTTTTTGTTTTTGCATGTGACAGCAGTTAAAGAGTATGGAGTGATCTGTGTGTAGGAACCACTGTAGTGCTGATTAAAAAAATGATTTATTTATTTTGACTGGAGGCTAATTACTTTACAATATTGTAGTGGTTTTTGCCATACATTGACACGAATCAG
>SJYC01050974.1:0-18786 GCA_006408675.1 Madoqua kirkii | reverse complement strand
TTTAAATCGATGCAAGTTTTAACTCAATATATATATGTATTTAAAGAGAAAATTTCATGCTATATCATAAATGTCAAACCAGCTTTCCTTGCCAACTAAAAGGCAACTTAAGGAAAGGGTGATACTAAAATTTTAAAATCCATAGTGAAGTAGAAAAGTCCAAATCAGATTAAGTTTTTCAGATGGAAAATGCAATGTTCTGTGATCAGAACTTGATATACATGTGGACTGAAGTTTTTCCTGCTTGCTCACAATAACACTAAAAACCACATTTAGTAACTAAAAGCCAATTATCCTCCTGGATGTAGAACCTCCAGTCTGTCTGAAACACCAAATCAATTGAGCCAAATATCCCTTCACTGCTCACTGATTGCAAAACATTAATATCACCGTTTTCTTAAGTTATCTTTTAGCTGGCAAGGAAAGTTGGTTTTACATTTATGATACTGGTGTGAAATTTTCTCTTCAAGTATATATATCAAATTTAAAACATAGGTCAATTTTTAAACTATAAATAAATATTTAAATTAAAAATATTTAAATAAGTATATAAAATACATAGTACTAGTTTTTAAGCAAAATGGTGTAGATGACTCTTCTGACTGTGCGGCCATTTCTGCTGTTGTCCTCTTCTTTTGAATGTGTCAGATTATTGAATAATGTTCTGAAAGTGGTGGAATAAAAGTGTTTCTTTGGCATCCACCACTCCAAAATCACTGCAGATGGTGACTGCAGCCATGAAATTAAAAGACGCTACTCCTTAGAAGAAAAGTTTGACCAACCTAGATAGCATATTCAAAAGCAGAGACATTACTTTGCGGACTAAGGTCCGTCTAGTCAAGGCTATGGTTTTTCCCGTGGTCATGTATGGATGAGAGTTGAACAGTGAAGAAAGCTGAGCACCAAAGAATTGATGCTTTTGAACGGTGGTGTTGGAGAAGACTCTTGAGAGTCCCTTGGACTCCAAGGAGATCCAACCAGTCCATTCTGAAGGAGATCAACCCTGGGATTTCTTTGGAAGGAATGATGCTGAAGCTGAAACTCCAGTACTTTGGCCACCTCATGTGAAGAGTTGACTCATTGGAAGAGACTCTGATGCTGGGAGGGACTGGGGGCAGGAGGAGAAGAGGATGACCAAGGATGAGATGGCTGGATGGCATCACTGATTTGATGGACGTGAGTCTGAGTGAACTCCGGGAGATGGTGATGGACAGGGAGGCCTGGCGTGCTGCGATTCATGGGGTCGCAAAGAGTCAGACATGACTGAGCGGCTAAACTGAACTGAACTGCCATCTTTTGGGGAAAGTACTTTTGAAAACCCTTTATCAAATTCAAAATATTTTCACTGAATTCTACATTAGAATTTTCAACCTAGTGTTTTAAGAAGCATGTGGTTTTTGATAGTTGCTGTTTGATTAAATGGATGGGTGAGATTGGAAGACTGCTGCCTAGAGCTCTGGTGGTGTAGATTCACATTCAGTCCTAATGGTAAAAGCTTTTATTTATTGCTCTTCTCCTATGCTTAGGTGCTGTGCTGAGCAGTAGGTATCATTTAATTCTCCCTGTTTTTACAGTTGAGAAAACTGACACTTAAGAAAGTGAAACGTCTTGCACAGGTCACTTAGCTGATATGTGGCTCCAACCTGAATTCAGATTGACTCAGTTCAAACACTTAGGTGTTGAGTCACTGTCACGAAGTCACAGCTGGGGCTGCGGCTCTGCCTGAGCCGTCCCAGAGCTCCTGGTTCTGAGCTCTCGGCAGCCAGGTCACTCCCCGGGGGCTCCGCTCACGCTGACCTGTGTGCACACACATGCTCGCACAGGTGGGAGCTGAGGGGCTGCCCCTGGAGGCTTAGATCCAGAAAAGAAAGGAGAGAGCCCTTGACGTGCCCTGCCCTCTACTCTGCCTGTCTTCTTGCCCATGAAGCCCCCCCGAACCCGAACCCCAGCCTCCTAGGTGCCCTCCTCCTTCGCACTTGCACAGCCAGTGGTACAAATCCTCATTCCTCAAGAAGCACTGGCCATATCAGAGGGAATCATGAGTAAAGTCCATTGATCCGTATCATCCAGGCCTTTGGATGTCAAATCTGAAACCTTGACGTCAATTTTGATGTGACTAGGATGTCACTGACAGTAATGTTATCTTTAAATTAGGGTAGATAGAAATCAGTGGTTTCTCTTCAGAACACAGAGATGGAACTTTGTTACAAGAGGAGAAATTTCTAATTATATAACATTATATAGTCATGTCATTTCCTAAGGAAACATTTTAAGTGCATTGTAATGTCTCCCAAACATTTTCTTGTTTTTTTTTTCAATCAATAGCAGTTCTCAGCGCTAGTGCTAATGAGGATTTGTCTTTGGATATAGTGGCAAGCAATTTTTTATAACAAGTGTGGTGATATGTGTAAATTATTTGGGAAATGGATTTTTCCTGGTGAAATGTTTAAGTTGTCATTTAATAAACAATAGCCATCACTAACATACCATTTAACAGGCAATCTAATACTAACAGCAATAACTCCATGTTTGGGGCATTTATATTTGACTTAAATTTTTGTTTAATTTTTAAATTTATTCAGTTAATCAGTAATTTTTAGGCATCTATTTTTGTCAGAGTTTTACATTATCTTTGGCAGTGTGGGAGGGAGATATAAAGACCTTAGGGGGTACAGATCCTTTCAATATCTGGGAAAAAAAAAACTAAAGCTTGTTTTCCTTTTTATAAATGTGAATGAACAGAGCAAAGAGAATGCAGAAACCTGAGCTAGAGACATAATCTTACTCTCATATCCGGGGTCTGGCTGAAAAATAATATGTTTCATTTTTATTAAAAAAGATACATTTCATGTTATGATATTACTTTAAAAAACAATGTTTTATGCTTTTCATTGATGAAAAATATTTGTGATACAATATTTACTGATGAAAAATATTTAGGCTCCCTAGGTGGCACTGTGATAAAGAACCCACCTGCCAATGCAGGACATACAAGAGATGAGGGTTCGATCCCTGGTTTGGGAGGATCCCCTGGAGGAGGAAATGGCACCCCACTCTAGTATTCTTACCTAGGAAATCCCATGGACAGAGGAGCCTGGTGGGCTGCAGTCCATGGGGTCACTAAGAGTTGGACACGACTGAGCAACTTCACTCTCACTTTTCACTTTCATGCATTGGAGAAGGAAATGGCAACCCACTCCAGTGTTCTTGCCTGGAGAGTCCCAGGGATGGGGGAGCCTGGTGGGCTGCTGTCTATGGGGTGGCACAGAGTCAGACACGACTGAAGCGACTTAGCAGCAGCAGCCGCCATGGGGTCGCAAAGAGTTGGACACAATTGAGCAATTGAGCGTGCATACATGTAACACAAGATTGACATCTATGAAAAATATTTATGGTATGTTTTAACCTTGTTGATAGTTGTGCTAATATGACATTAGAGCAAACATGCAGTGTGAGGCTTCTGGTGGCCCTTGGTCAGGTAGCATTTAGGGGTTGGAGTCATGTGCGGTACATCCTTTTCCTCACGTTTAATTCTTCACTAGGTGCTGTCAGAGACTGTCTTGCTGGTCCTCTCTTTTACCTCTCCTATGCCAAGATCAGAGATCAGACCCTCATCATCCCTCATCCGATGTATTACAAAGCCTCCTGGCAGATCTTTCTGCCTCCTGATTTTCACCGTCCTGATCTGTTCCTTACACGGTGTCAGAGCTTTATATTTTTTAAAAAAAGGAAAGAAAGAAAAACTTGTATTTTCACCCCCCCTGCTATATTATTTATAAAAATAATTATAAATTATAAATCAGTCCTTAAAATATATGTTTTGTGGCTGTTAAAAATGAATCCCCATATCTCTCTAGTTCTTAAAGAAGACATTATTAATGATACAGAAATACTAATGATACACATTTTTTAAGAAAATTTATTTGTACTCAGGCTGGTATAAATTGAATGCTCCTAACTAGTAATTTGATGTAAATTCACAACAGTTAGAATTAAGGTAATGTTAATTTTTCTCTGTTTTAGTCCCTCACCCCGTGTATTTATTAAGTCCAGCATGTCCTCATCTCACAGCTACTACAACCAGAACATTCTAAGTCCCATCCCTTGTGGGAACTTTTTCCTCTTACATAGCTTTGAATGTATCATTCATTAGGGACGCATCATATGATTATCTGGGCTCTGTTTTGATTATCTGAAATATATGATTATAAAACCAAAAAGTTCTCCTTGTTGGCTCCATTCTAGATGCTCTCTATTTTCCTTTGGATAAAAAAGAAGTCAAAGTAGAGTCTAAATCAAAGACCCGTTTCACTGTTCTGAAATGTGGTTACCTAGTTTTGCCTTTGGTTTCAGGCTCAGTTTTGCTAATTTATGTGACCCATGGAAGCTCCCTGGTGACCAGGGTCAGTGTTCCGAGCCAGACACTGAGAATTCCAGTTCTCTTTGTGTCTGTCTGACAATTACCTAACTTTCCTGTATTTCCTCCTTGACACTGTTGGGATAATTGCCTTTCGTACCTCATAAGAGTATTGTGACATTAATTAATGTTTGTAAAGTGTTTTCAGGATCAGGATGAAAGGTATCAATTTGTAAGCATGTGATATTATTATAATTATTAGTAGTAATGGGGATGGTTGTTTAATGCAAATTTTCATCTGAGTGTAGGGTCATATTTTCAAAGGACGATCTCTTTCTTTGTGGCCAGATGTGGATACAATTAACCCTTCACCCTTTATTTTGAAGATACAATTAGCAAATTGTGTGTGCAATTAGACTTGTATGCAGTTTTTGCCAGAACAACTAATTACAGCCTTGGTAAAAGTCCTTTTGGAAACGCAGGCCCTTTGAATCTCAACTGTCCCTATCTGTGTAATAAGCAATTTGTGCTAAGCATATTTTGGGGCCATGAAGGCTCCTGAATATTGAAGAATTGCTTTTGCGGTTGCTAGAGAAAGATTTTGTGTTCTTGAAGCCATACCTTTGTCTGTTGCCAGCAAGTCTAAAAAGCCTTTCACATAGTTCAGGTTTCAAAGGTTTTATTGATTTTTCTTAATCTTGTCATTCAACTGAAAGATTTTCCACAGACTACATTTTATGACACAGCTTTTTTTTTTTTTTTGAGGGGGGGCATTAAGGTTTTTTTTTCCCTGCCTTGAAAACTCCATTTCCTTTCTGTCTTTAATCCAGACAGATCATCTCATATGGTCCCTACTCACTAAAGAGTGAGTCAGGACCAGATTAGCACTCATCCTCTCTTCCCAGATACGGCCTTGTGACAGCATTTTACAGGGGACTTTTAATCACTGTAATGTAAGTTCTATTTATACAGGAGAGTAGAAAGACTAGTCAAGAGACCAAGGAGATACTCTTATATCTGTTTGTCTCCACTGATCCCCTGTTATTAAGTGAGAGGGGAGTGTTCACAGCTTTTAATGGTAAGTTTAAAAACAGCCTTTAAAAGATATCTACTCTAACACTTCTTGTCACTAATAATCCTTGAACTCAACTTTATATGAGGCAGGATCCTACCACCATGGGAGATTCAGAGATAAGCAAGACACTTGCTATCTTCTGGGAGCTTAGAATTAAGTGTTGCAGATAGGAAAGGTGCTCAGGTCTGCAGACTGCAGTCAGCACTGTACAGGGTTTGGGGAAGGAGTTGCCAGGGAGGTGGTGATCACACTGATCAGGCCAGGGGCATCAGCACACGCTTCTTAGGAGCCATATTTGGGCTGGGACTTGAAGGATGGGTCAACTTTTGAGAGACAAGAAGGGACGCTTGATAGACGAGAGGGGAAGTTTTTGTATAAACAGAGATTTGTTGTTGTTTAGTGGCTCTTTTGCGACCCCATGGACTGTGGCCTGCCTGCCTCCTCTCTCCATAGGATTTTCCAGACAAGAATACTAGAGTGGGTGGCCATTTCCTCCACCAGGAGATCTTCCTGACCCAGGGATCAAACTCACATCTCCTGCATCCGCAGGCAGGTTTTTTTGTTTGTTTTGTTTTGTTTTACCACTGAGCCATCTGGGAAGCCCAGCACCAAGCTGGTAAAATGGAGCCAGGTTCAGGGAAGAGTGGTTGATTTTGCTAGAGCATAGTGATCTGGTAAGGGAAATAGTAACGATATGAAACTAGAAAGACAGCTGGAGCCATATTGTGGAGGGCCCTGAAATGTAGGTACAAAATGTTACATACAATTCAGCTGTCAACATGAAGCCATCGCATGGTCCTGATAGTGAAATTACTAGAGCCATGGTTTAAAGCTAAGCCAGTCCCAGCGTGCTAGACAGAGTACAGCTGGGACAGACTAAAGGAGAGGAGATGCATTCAGAGGTGTCGCCCAAATCAAGACCAGAGTCTTCTCTGGAGGTTTAGCACTGGGACTGAAAGAGACAGTTATTATATACATGAGGCATGAGTTAGTGTTTCTTGATCTTGGCAGCTGTCCTGACACGGAGCTGAAACACAGGAAGGAGCTAGGTCAAGATGACTGGGAAGAAAGAAGGAAGTAGCTTTCACTGAAATAGTGATGTCAGGAGTGGGGGAGATTGAAGAGAACTCACTCTTGGGAACTATCACAGGATGGCATGTTTATACAAATAGACAAAGATAGCGGGACAGAAGAAGATTAATTCTAGATATCCAGTGTAATGTTTCCACTAAGACTAGTGGAAAATAATTATGTTTTATCTCAACAACAGAATCAGCTTGTATTGCTGAGGCAACCTATGAACATGGCCAATGAGAAAATATAAACAGAAAGCTTGAAGAAATTAAACAAGTACATTTCTTGGAGCCTGTTAACCTTTATCCTATGAAAAACGAATTGGAAAGCTATACATACATGATAAATGTCCAAAACATAGCTCTGTGTGTATGTTCAAAGAATATCCTGAGTCGCTGAAAAGCAGCTAGGACGTTGGTGGTTAGTTTTCCAAGTTTGAAACACTTGGTATGAAGAAGCCAGAGCAAAATAGTATTCTCATATCTAATCTTTGGAAAGTCTGTGCTCCATCTTATTCTGTCAAACACTATTTCTAAGGAGGTCCTGTGGATCATTTATCTTACTATCAGCCTCAAGAATATGGAGATTTACCCAAATACCCCTAACATCCCGGATAACCTGGTACGATTCTGTCATCCATAAATTTCCTATCCTTTTTCAGTCTTTTAACATTTTCAGGTTTCACCATGTCATTGAACAAGAAATCTCATAAATCAGGAAACTAATTACTATGAGAAATACCAATTATTTTGAGAAAAAGTCTTCTCAACCTTCATCTGTAAAATGAAAAAGACTATAATCCATATGGTGGATGCTCTATGCACATAATTTTGGTTGCCTTTTTCCTCTAGTACTGAGGCATTGTGGAAAGACTGAGCGCTTTGGAGTAATGCTGGTCACCTTTTCCATAACTAATGCGAATGATGAAACTTTATCCTTCTGTCTGTTCAGACTAAATCTTTGGAGTTACGTTGACTCCTCTTGTCGCTCGTGCATACGTCTAACCCACCAGCAAATTCCTGTGAGTTTACCTTCAGTTACATCCAGAATCTATACTTCTTGTTCCTTCACTGCCACCTCCGGCCAAGCAACCACCATCTGCTATCTAGATTACTACTGTAGCTTCTTCGTTCTCTCTCCCATCCTCGGTGCTCTGTTCTCAGCTATCCAAAGGACATAGTGATTCTTTTCAAGCATAAGGCAGATAACTTTCAGTTGCAAGTCTTGGACCGTAAGCGTAAGGCCCCACGCAGTCTGGTCTCCCGGTAGCTGCTCTGCCGCCCACGCTCAGAGCCCTTGTCCAGGCTGCGCCGGCCTCATTGCCTTGTGTCTCCCAGCTTTGGCTGTTCTGGCCTGGAACACACGTCCCTCATCTCCTATAAGTGTGTGTTCAGTCAGCAACCTCTCGGGAAAGCCTTTCCTGACTTTAAAATTATAACTCCCCAAATCTCTCCATCTCTCCTCTCTGCTTTAGTTTTCTCATATTAGCTACCACCATCTACTGTGGAGGGACTCAGGAGGTACTTACTATTTTATTTTTCAGGATTTCTAAAAGTTAATTTTTATTCTTGGCTATGAGATGGCTGGATGGCATCACTGACTCAACGGACGCGAGTCTGAGTGAACTCCGGGAGTTGGTGATGGACAGGGAGGCCTGGCGTGCTGGATTCATGGGGTCGCAGAGAGTCGGACACGATTAGCGGCTGACCTGAACTGATGCTGGGTCTTTGTTGCTGATGCGGGTCTTCTCTAGCTGCAGTGAGCATGGGCTGCTCTTCATCGTGGTGTGCAAGCTTCTCATCACATTGGTGGCAGTTTAGTCACTGAGTCGTGTCCGACTCCTGCGACCCCATGGACTGTAGCCCGCCAGGCTCCTCTGTCCGTGGGATTCTCCAGGCAAGAGTACTGGAATGGGTCACCATTTCCTTATCCATGGAGGTACTTGTTGAATGGATGAAAACAGCCATACTTTTAGGCACTGATTATTATATGTAGTTATACCTCAGAATAACACATATTCGCTCAATAGATGTTACCTTCACTCTTTCCCTTTCATTTCTCAAGGCATAATATATGGAATTGCGCACAGCATTCTGAAATCAAATTTAACATAGTTTTTAGGCAGAAAAGCCATTACTTCTGACTATACAACTGTACTGCACTCGTGTCTTTAGAAAGCCTTCTTCAGTGTTTCTCTCCACCCATTCAGGCTTATGAGATCTTCCTGCACTTATCTGTTTGAGATCGTATTACTTAGAAAGTATTAGTTAATCCAACATTTACAAAAATGATAGACCAGTTGCAGTAATAGTCTCCATACACTTAGACTTAAATTTTTTTCCATCTAGAAAAATTTACATTTATTATAAATTTTTATGTCAATCCCATGAAATATTTTTCTAACAGATTTTGGGTAAGAAAAGCTTGCCAAAAACTTTCCAGATGGAATCTAACAAGTATTTTAGTAATGATTATTTTCTAATTTAAATAGTATATATATCCTTGTTGTTTAGTCACTAAGTCATTTGCGACCCCATGTACTATATATAACCTACTAGGTTCCTCTGTCCATGAGATTTCCCAGGCAAGGATCCTGGAGTGGGTTGCCAGTTGCTCCTCTAGGGGATCTTCCCAACCCAGGGATTGAACCTATGTCTCCTGCATTGGCAAGTAGATTCTTTACCATTGCATTATCAGGGAAGTTCATATGTATACTTAGAAAACTATTTATGTGCATATAAAATACACACACATATACATTCATAGGGGTAAATTATTCAGAGAGACTATATTTTTATGTTTTATCTACCTAATCTATCAAAGACTGTTAGACTATTAGAAGTATATTTATGACTGTTAGTCACTCATAATCATTATAATTCTATCATTTTCTGTCTGAATCTCTATGTTTTTATTTTACTTTGTATGTATGTAAATCCTAGAATTTGATATATCAAGATTTGGGGACTTAAATTCCATTATTGATTTTGTCTTTCATTAACAACAAAAATATATTCTCTCTCTCTTTCTCTCTCTCTCTCTCTCTCTCTCTCTATATATATATATATATATATATATGAGAGAATCTTTCTTAGTTTTCATTCAACAATATATTTACCGTTGAATGAAAGATTCTTTGAATTCTACAGTGCTTTACAATTTTCAGAAGTTTTACACATATATTGTATAATTCCATAATAGCTCTCTTCTCCCTATAGTATATTTCTTCTACTTATTTTAAAAGTATTTTGCTGTTACTTTTTACATGACATTTTAATGTAACCTCTATTTTCTTTTCCTTTGACTTTTTATATTTAACTTTCTTTGTGATGTCTAGACATTTACTCATTCGCTCATTCACTGATTGATTCAGCGCATATTTATGGCATATTTATAGGCACAAACATGACAGCCCTGGTCCTTCCCTATGCACCTTATATTCTAGTGCAGAGAACTGGGCAATAAACAAGTAAAATAATTCTAATAGTAGTAAGTGCTGTGAAGAAAATAAAACAGAATTTTGTGCTAGCATGATAGGCAGCATGACTAAGTACAGGTCTTATATTTTGGTTAATGGAGGGGAATATTTGTCTTTCAATAAAGGGATGTAAAACTCATTTATCAAAATAGCTGATATGTCTGATCTTAAATTCATTCGATTTTATTTTAGGCTTCCTGGAGTTTCTTGCCTCCTTTTAGTTTATATCTTTTTCATTCCTGTGGATAATATCTTGGTTTTGTTTTTTTCTCTAATGGTATAGATGTTATTGTTCTTACTTACGTAAGTGGTTATTTTCATAGACCCTTAAAACATTCTCTAAATTTTGCCTATCAAATCCAAGAATTGTCCCTTTTCCCCTTTGCAACATGTAAAATGTAATCTTTCACACTCTTACTTAATGGTCTTTATTAATATAATCTTAAGGGTTCAGTTCAGTCACTCAGTTGTGTTCAACTCTTTGAAACCCCATGGACTGCAGCACTCCAGGCTTCTCTGTCCATCACCAGCTCCTGGAGCCTGCTCAAACATGTCCATTGAGTCAGTGATACCATCCAACCTCATCCTCTGCCGTTCCTTTAATCTTAAGGATTAAATTTTATTAATTGTATTAAAGAACTATTCTCTGTCATTTCATATCTATAGCAATTACAGTGACATGTCCATATTTAATGTGTTTTCATGCTTACTGTCAATCTTTATACAAAATTTTATCTTCCTAAATTTCTTAATTATGATGTTAAACATCTTTAGAAAATTGCTTTAAGAATGGTTTGAATATAGGTTTCAGTTGTTGCATATTTAATACTGTTTTTCTGTTTTTATACATGAACAGGACTTTTACTGACTATAAAGTTCCTATGTCACAATCTTTGATTTGCCCAAGATTATGTATATCACTCCACTGTCTTTTGCATAGGCAAATTTTTTCTGTTTCATCCTTCAGTTTATTTTCCTTATCTTTGAAATTTAAACATTTATCATATATAATATAATATCTGGAGAAGGAAATGGCAACCCACTCCAGTATTCTTGCCTAGAGTATCTTGTGGACAGAGGAGCCTGGTGGGCTGCTGTCCATAGGGTCGTACAGAGTTGGACACGACTGAAGCGACTTAGGATGCATGCATGCATTGGCAAAGGAAATGGCAACCCACTCCAGTGTTCTTGCCTGGAGAATCCCAGGGACAGATGAGCCTGGTGGGCTGCCGTCTATGGGGTCACACAGAGTCGGACACGACTGAAGCAGCTTAGCAGCAGCAGGCATTTCTTTTTCAAAAATATCCTTTAGTATAGTACTTTAGATATCAGTTCTCTTCCCTTTTTACTCTTTGTCATTTGGTCTCTTTTTAAATTTTGTCATTACATTTTTCAGTTACTTGGTAATAAAAGGTTCAAAGAAACCCAAGTCTAGAACTTCGGGCAATTTAAGCTGAGTTATTAGTGTCCTCAGGCTCAGGCGGAAGCAAACATAAATCCCTTCTGGAGGAATCCCCTTCCGTCAAGCCAAAAGATTCTCACAGATAGAGTTCCAAGGAATATTAGTTCTTCAGTCAGAAATCATAAAACACATAAGGAAACAAGGCTGAATGAGTGAGAGTTAACCAAAAATAGAAGAATCAGATATCTAGAGATTTCAGATACTGGTATATCTCATAATGTAAAATAATTATGTTTATGTATTTAAAGAGTAAGGGACAGGCTTGAAAATATAAGGATCAAGAGACTTTTTAAAAAGACCAAGCATATTTGGAAAAGAACACAATGAGTCATTAGAAATTAAAAATAGTCATGCAACGCACAGGTTGACATTTAGCATACTATACATAAATGAAGAGAGATCTCATGGGTTAAAAGACATCCAGAGGAGTTATTCATAATGCACCACAGAGAGATACAGAAATATAAAACTGTTGCATGGGAGGTGCTAATATTATGTAGAAAGTGAAAGTGTTAGTCACTCAGTTGCGTCTGATTCTTTGTGGCCCCATGGGTTGTAGCCTGCCGGGCTCCTCTGTCCATGGGTTACCCAGGCAAGAATACTGGAGTGGGTTGCCATACCCTTCTCCAGGGGATCTTCCTAACCCAAGGATTGAACCTGGGTCTCCTGCATTGCAAGGGAATTCTTTACTGTCTGAGTCACCTGGGAAGCCCATATAGAGGGCTGTAATTAAATACTAAAGCATAATATATACCAATATATAGTGTATATATATACATATAACAGTAATATAGTATATGTTATAATACTTATAATTATTATATTTATGTTGTATATAATACATAATGTTATAATATAATGAAGTGAGGAGGTCTAACATGCATCTTAACTGGAATTCCAGAAGTAGAGGAGTCAGAATCATAGAATGGGAGAATGAAAAGATAGGAGCTAACAACTCTCCAAAACTGGTGAAAGACATCAGTCTTCAGATTTAGCAAGCCTCCCAAAATTCCAAAAAGAATGAATAGAAATAAATGCACATTAGACATATCACAGTGAACCTACAGAACACCAAAGACAAATAAGATATCTTAAAAGATCGCTTCCAAGGAAAGCAGACGCAAAACTGACTGCCGGTAACAACCATGGAGCCAGAAGGCTGTGAAACAATATCTTCAAAGTGGGGAGACAATATAATTGCCAACCTAGAGTCAGCAAAATTTTAAGAATAAGTATAGATAAAGTTCTTTCCAGATAGATAGAACCTGGGAGAATATGTGCCAAGAGACCGTCTCTAAAAGAAATTCTAATTGATGTACATTAGGCGAAAGGAAAATGATCCCAGATGGAAGACCTTAGCTGCAGAAAGGAATGATAAACTAAGAAAGTTCACATGAGAATAAATCTAAGCTAGAACTGATTTATAACACCAAAATAGTAATGGCTTATAACAAATAACTTAGGAAGGAAGTAGCTGAAATTAAAGTATTCTAAGGTCCTTGATTTATGTAGGAGGATGGTAAAATTACTGACATTCTCTGCTCAGTGCATGTTAACATTTCTAGGGTAATCACTAAAAAGATATGGTGTAACTTCTAAATATGTGGAGATTTTAAAAGGAATAAAAACATTCAGTCAACCCATGAGAAAGTAAGAGGAGAAAGAACACACATATGACAGGGGATAAGTCATTAAATATGTGTAAGTTAACAAAATCTTGCTGTTAAAAATTGGTATGGCCATTATGGAAAACTTTATGGAGGTTTTTTTTTTTTAATTAAAAAATAGAACTACCATATGATCCAGCAGTCCCACTTCTGAGTATGTACCCGAAGGAAATGAAATCAATACCTTGAAGACATGTTTGCACCCCTGTGTTTATGGTGGTACTGTTTACAACAGCCAAGGTATGGAAACAACCCAAGTGTCTACTGATGGAGAAATGGATAAAGAAAATACGACTTTTATAAATAGAAATATACACATGCAGTTGAGTCTTGAACAACTGGCCCGCTGCAAAGTCAAAAATCTGCTTGTAGCCTATAGTGGGCCCTCAGTGTGCATGACTCAGCCAGCCTTGGATCTTGTACTACTATAGTAAAAAATCTAGCAGTGGACCCATGCAGTTCAAACCCACCTTGTTCAAGGGTCAACAGTATGGATGATGAATGATTACCCGACCATACAAAGAAGGCAAACCTGCCACTGGCAACAATGTGGCTGAAACTTGAGGAAACTTAGGTCAGAAAAGAACATACTATGATCTCTTATATATATGGAATCTAAAAAATTCTTCTTAAAAAATGAACTGAAATAGAGTAGATTGGTGGTTGCCAAGGGAGTAGGGGAAGTGGGGAGATGTTATCCAGAGGTACGGTCTTCTAGTTAGAAGATGAACAAGTTTGGGGGCTCTCTACTATAGTGTGGTGACTAAAGGTAGTGTACTATATTGCATACCTTAACCAGGAGGGTAGATCTTAAATATTCTCAGCACACACACCCACACCCACACCCTATACACAGACCCAGTAATAATGTAAGGTGATTAAGGTGTAAGTAACCTCACTCATGGCAAATAGATGGGGAAATAGTGGCTGACTTTATTTTGGGGGGCTCCAAAATCACCGCAGATGGTGACTGCAGCCATGAAATTAAAAGATGCGTACTCCTTGGAAGGAAAGTTATGACCAACCTAGATAGCACATTAAAAAGCAGAGACATTCCTTTGCCAACAAAGCTCTGTCTAGTCAAGGCTATGGTTTTTCCAGTAGTCATGTATGGATGTGAGAGTTGGAGTGTAAAGAAAGCTGAGTGCCAAAGAATTGATGCTTTTGAACTGTGTTGTTGGAGAAGACTCTTGAGAGTCCCTTGGACTGCAAAGAGATCCAACCAGTCCATCCTAAAGGAGATTAGTCCTGGGTGTTCATTGGAAGGACTGATGTTGAAGCTGACACTCTAGTACTTTGTGCACCTGATGGGAAGACCTGACTCTTTGGAAAAGACTCTGCTGCTGGGAGGGATTGGGGGCAGGAGGAGAAGGGGATGACAGAGGATAAGATGGCTGGATGGCATCACCGACTCAATGGACATGGGTTTGGGTGGACTCCAGGAGTTGGTGATGGACCAGGAGGCCTGGCATGCTATGATTCATGGGGTTGCAAAGAGTCAGACATGACTGAGCAACTGAACTGAACCTCATTCTGATAATCATTTCACAATATATATCAAATGATCACATTGTATACCTTAAACTTACATAATGGTATATGTCAGTTATATTTTAATACAGCTGCAAAAATAGGAATAGGCTTTACTTCCTGGTGAGGGAGGGGAAAGAATGGGGGTGGGCAGGAGAGACAGTAGGTTTCAGAGTTTCTAGTAATGTTATGTTCCTTAAACTAAGTTGTAAAATACAAATCCTCTGCCTGACAGATACTTTTAATGTATTATCTCCTCATTGTTTAAGAAATGAAATACAATACAGAGAGGAATATGGGGGAAGGAAGTGTGCAAACAACGAGGATGAGGACTTCTTCCAGGCATTCTACCACACAGGAGAACAGAGCAATGGAACAAAAGGAGGAGAAAAATGAATAAAAATTAAAAAAAAAAAAAAAGAAACAAGCATATGCTATACCACTTTGGAAGCTAATAGGAGTGATCTGGAAAAGAGGTGAAATATCAAAATGAGAAAGACAGGTAATTTCAAGAACCAAGTCCTTGAGAAATGACGCGGTATGCAGATGGTTTGGTCTTTGGGACAGTTTATCCAGTTTAATGGGGAGTGGGGGAAATTATATGGTGGACTTAAAAGTAGGTTGGTAAACTTGTTGGTGGGAAACAAAGATGACCTCTAGAGATTTTTGGTCACAAACTTAAAACTGCTGCTGCTGCTAAGTCGCTTCAGTTGTGTCCAACTCTGTGCGACTCCATAGACGGCAGCCCACCAGGCTCCCCCGTCCCTGGGATTCTCCAGGCAAGAACACTGGAGTGGGTTGCCATTTCCTTCTCCAAAAACTTAAAAACTAGTCAGCGTGGTTCTGTGCTTTGCTTCAACCTGCACCCAGGTAACAACTCAAGTGCATGCAGGTTTGCGGTTGGCATAGAATTGGGTTTTACTGGGCTTGAGGTTTTACTGAATGAAAACACCACATAGACCACACAAGGCGCTGGAGCTGAAGGTGTGCGCAGTGAAATAATTGTAGAATCCAGGCTGGAGAGAGAAGGAAAAGATACAATGATATCGTGGATGATGAGAAAGTGGCTTGGCCATCTTCGTGGGTCACTGAATTGCCAGAGTACAGCTTCTAGAGTGTGTGAAGCAGATTGTCAGGAGGTGGGCGTGAATGTGTGTGATTCATGAAATAAAGTTCTGGAATTAGTATTTTCATTATTAACCTCAAGGTCTAAGATGAACATGGACGTGTTCCTGGCTGTTGTGGTTGAACAGAAAGGATTTTGGAGGTCATGGAACGGAAACAATAGAGTATTGAATGGGTTGTGGACCCATGGTTTTCGGTCCTGGCTCCACATAATCTGAGGAGCTTTCAAAGAATATCAATCAATGCCCAGACCCTTCCTCAGAGGAATTAAATCAGCATCTCTGTGTGTAGTTTCCTGGGAACTGAACTGCCATTTCCTAAGAGCTCCTCATATGATTATAATGGGCATTCAGGGTCGAGAACCATGAGTATGAATGTTGGCCAAGAATGGTCATAAGAGAAGTGGTAGGGGAAAGTATTGTGAGCCGAGGAAGGAACAGAGGATGATTCCAAGGGTAAGAATCTCCTTGAAAGGCACTGAGCTCAAGTCATTTCTTATAGTCTGTGCACTCAATAAATGGGATCTGCTGGTATTTTTGTTGTTATTATTACCATAATCCTCATCATTATTATTGACAGTAGCAACAGCAATAGCATTATCCAGAGAAAAGAGTCCAGATCTTAAAAGTCTCAAAGGGTCCTTCCAAAGGTAAAGCCCACTTATTTTTAGATGATCATCTAGGAGAGTTCCTAACAGAGTTTGGAAAAAGAACCTTGGAGGCTGGCAGCATTGTTAACTGATCTTCCAGAGTAATACTAAAGCAAGAAGGCGCTCCATCCCATCATTTTGGGATTGCTGACTTGGCACTCTGCAGGCATCCAAAGCCAGCTGGTCAGGAGTTGGATGCAGCTTCCTGGCCTGGGAGCCAAACAGTTGCCTAGTAGACCTTCTTTTCTCTTGTCAAACCTAAAGGCTGAGACAGCTGATTACTGACAGGCACCTATAAGCCTTAGCTGTGTTCCAGCGCTCCTGTTGCAGAGTACGGAGTGGGGAGAGGAGACAGACATCAAACACCTAACACTAATATTTTTTATTTGCAGATTGCTTTCTGGGCATCTTTTGCAATCTTGTCCTCTCCCCCACAAAGAGTGTTTCCAGCCAGCATGAGCAGTACTGTTAAAGCTCATGTGTACTTGCAGGCATTTTAGTGCCTCCTCAAGATGAAGTCTCGGTAAAGAATGCAAAGAATTCTACTAGGTACAAACGAACAATGTGACAGAAATAATCTTATTTTTGTGGTTTTGCACGTGAAAGCATGTTTTCATGTAGATTCACTGGCTCATCGGGAAAGCTGGCGAGCAAACACGTTAGAAAAGATAATGTCAGAGAAAGGATTGGGAAATACTCCCAACTGGAACATTCCAGATTCGTTCTATTCTAGTTTGAGGAAGAATAAGATACATCTGTCCCTTTATACCCAACCAGATTTTAGTTTGCTATAAAGAGACATAACCTCTTGTGTTTTATTCCCAATCCTTTCTGTCCTCCATGAGAGCTCTGATCAGCTTGTGTTATAAGTGAATAAAAGAGCTAATTTAAAAACTCATCACTTGACACAGGAAGACATCCACTTTTCTCTCTGGCCATGCATAAAGCAAAAATAATGATGACATGGCTGGATAATGATACTTTTCAGTAAAGAATGTCATTTCTGTACAGTGTCTCTATTGGATGTGTTGCTCCTGCTGCTGCTAAGTCACTTCAGTCGTGTCCGACTCTGTGCGACCCCATAGACGGCAGCCCACCAGACTCCCCCGTCCCTTGGATTCTCCAGGCAAGGACACTGGAGTGGGTTGCCATTTCCTTCTCCAGTGCATGAAAGTGAAAAGTGAAAGTGAAGTCACTCAGTTGTGTCTGACTCTTCGCGATCCCATGGACTGCAGCCCACTGGGCTCCTCCATCCATGGGATTTTCCAGGCAAGAGTGCTGGAGTGGGGTGCCATTGCCTTCTCCGACTGGGTGTGTTAGGTGGGCAAAAATAGTTAAACTAGGTTCTTCCTTGGCAGTCCAGTGGTTAAGACTTCACCTCCCAGTGCAGCGGCGTGGGTTCAATCCCTGATTGGAGGCCAAGATCCCACATGCCTCACTGCCAAAAACCAAAGAAGCGATGTTGTAGCAAATTCAATAAAAACTTTAAAAATGGTCCACATTTTTTAAAAAAGACAGTAAAGTTTGTTTTATAGATCAGTCATCTTTTAAATATTTCACCTGTGTTTCTGTCTGACTCTCACACCTGAAATTCCCAACTATTCATTTACTGACTGTGTGATGCTGACTTAGCTCTGTGAACGCCATTTCTTCCTCTGTAAAAACAAGAGTAACTCTCTTTCTGGCTTCTTCACAGGGGTGCTGTTAAAAGCAATTGAGGGTATGCATGTGGACTGCTTTGTACATTAGAAATTGCTGCATACAGTGCTTTTTGTCATTATTGTCGTTCAGTTTTTGTTGTCATTGCTGTATTTCTGATCTAAAAGAAGGACTGTAAGTTACTTTGATAAGCATGACCAAGACCTAAAGAGGTTTAAAACCTAACTCGGCATCACCGTCATGAGCATAAGAACTTAGAGCATTTAGAAGTTTTTATTGTAAGCCATCAGAAATTTAGAATGCTTTCTTACGGTCTAAAAGAAAAATAGTTTTATGTTTTCTGATGACCTGTGGACATTCCTGATGGTGCTGAGTAAATTATAGCAAAGCAAATCTAACTGCCTTTTGATATTTTGGACTACTATTGCATTAATATTTTATTGAGATCAAAGTTCACTATCTGAAGAAAATAATATTACCCTAGGGGAAAAAATGAAGAGTACATCTCTAACTTGATACATATTCTTCAGAAATCTTGGTCACTGGAGTTTTCACTGTCATTTCTTTTAGCCTCCTTGAGAAAATTTTCGTTTTCCCCATTCAACAAGTATTTCCTAAGCACCTGTCCCATGCCAGGCATGCTTCTCAGGGTTGGAGATAGGGTACAGTTATGAACAGATAGGCGTGGTCCATGTCCTCCCAGAGCCTAG
>SJYC01050972.1:0-13703 GCA_006408675.1 Madoqua kirkii | reverse complement strand
ATGCAAGTAAAAAAGTCTTTTAGTTTTTTTTTTATGAATTTGTTCAGTTATTAGCTTTTCTTAAGATGGAGGTAGTTTCCCCTATGAAAATCTTACAAACAGAACACTTAAGGCATTGAAAACGTTATTTTAAAAGAGTCAGTAAAAACCATATTAGAATTTTAGATCTCTAGAATTTTCACTGCCTTTTTGTAACATCATAAATTTCACATTTTTATTGGGTATGCTCTAGTCACACTATCATGTAAGCATGTTACTGAGAAATGATGCTAGTAAGAGTGAGGCCCCACGCTGTATATTTCGTTGGTAAATTGCTAGGCAACTAGTTATTTTCTCTTGCAAAACTTTAGTACTCTCTGTGTTAGTATTGTGAGAACAGCCTTTATTTGAGCTAAAGAATTGCTCATGTGTAGGAAAGTCATCCAGAGTTCAGTTTTGAAGAGCAGAGTAGAGTGGTGTTCTGTGGCGTGTGCACTGTGGCCTTGGACCCATTTTCTACTGTCTCTGCCTCACTTCCCCTGTCTCTACGTTAGGGACGCTACTGCTCATCCACGGGGTGGCTGCGCAGGTTCGGACGACGCATGCGCCCGGCAAGGTGTCCCATGATGCCTCACACTGTCCGTGTTACTTAAGTACACAGGGAAGATAAAAGAGCACGTGTTCGCTCTTATCTGTAAAATCTTTTTAGCTTCTTCCTCCTCTTTCCCATTGAAGTAAGCATTCTTGGTCAAACCTGCTTATCAGGGACATCTTCTGTTTCACAGAAAGATTTTTAATTGTTATTTCTGATAGATATCACACTCCATACGACACTTACAGCTGGGGATACTCCCATTGAAAATACAATAGGCATAGAATATCACAGTTAGAATATAAAATATAACCAGATGAGCCTTATTAAAAAGCTTATCTAAATAGTAACACACACACATATATTATTATTTGACTGTGCCTGGGTCTTAGTCTGTAGGATGCAGGATCTAGTTCCCTGATGAGGGATAGAACCCAGGGGCCCTGCACTGGGAGTGCAGAGTCTTAGCCCCTAGGCCACCAGGGAAATATTTTTTTTAATAGTGATATTTTCCCAACTTCACCAAAATAATAAAATACCTGGGAATAAATTTAACCAAAGAGGTAAAAGACTTGTACACTGAAAAGTATAGGATGTTAGAGACACAAATAAATGGAAAGGTATCCTGTGTTCATGGACGGGAAGAATTAGCTTTTTCCAAAGCAGTCTGTAAATTCAGTACAGCCCCTGCCAAAATCTCAATGGCATTTTCCACAGACACAGAAAAAAAAAATCCTGAAAATTGTATGAAATCACAAGACTGAATAATTAAGGCAGCCTTGAGAAAGAGGAACAAAGCTGGAGGCATCATGCCCCCTGATTTCAAACTAATTTACAAATCTGCAGTAATCAAAAGAGTATGATATTGGCATAAAATCAGACATGTAGACCAATGGAATAGAACAGAGAGCTCAGAAATGAACCCATACACTTACGTCAGTTAACTTTCGACAAGGAGGCAAGAATATACTATAGGGAAAGGACAGTCTTTTCAATAAATGGTATTAGGGAAACTAGACAGCCACATGCAAAAGAATGAAACTGGCCCACCATCTGACACAATATGTAAGAATTAACCCAAAATGTATTAAAGACTTGAACCTCAAACCAGAAACCATAAAATTCTAGAAGAAGACATAGGTGATAAGCTCATGGACATGGGTCATGGTGATGATTTTAGGATTTGACACCAAAAAGCAAAGGCAACAGAAGCAAAAATAAATAAGTGGGACCAAACTAAAATGCTCCTGAACAGCAAACGAAATCTTCAACAAAATTAAAAAGTAACCTACAGGGTAGGAGAAAATGTTTGCAAACCTTTTATCTGACAAAGGGCTAATATCCAAAGTATATGAAGAACTTATGCAACTAAATGGCACAAAAACAATGTGATTAAAAAATGAGCAGAAACCTGAATAGATATTCTTCCAGAGAAGACATACAGATGGCCAACAGATATATTAAAATCTGCTTAACATTACTTTTCATCAGCGAAATGCAAATCAAAATCACAATGAGATATCACCTAAAACCCCAAGAATGGCTATTATCAAAAAGACAAGAGATAAGTGTCAGTAAGAATATGGAGAAAAGGAAATGCTTGTGCCCTCTTGGTGGGAGTGTAAGTTGGTGCACCCACTATGGAAAACAGTCTAGAGGTTCCTCAAAAAACTAAGAATAGAACTACCATGTGAGCCAGCAATTCTACTTTTGGTTATTTATCTAAAGGAAATTAAAACACTAGCTCAGAAGGTTTTATGGCCCCTATATTTATTGTGGGGTTATTTTTAACAGCCAAAAATGGAAGCAACCAAGTGTCCATCAGTGAATCAATGCGTAGAGCCAAAGTGAGACATGTATATATCTATATAGAGAGGTGTGTGTGTGTGTGTGTGTGTGTGTGTGTGTGTGTGAGTGTGTGTGAAGGGGAATAAGTCAGGCAGAGAAAGACAAATGCTGTATGATTTCATGTACAAGTGGAGTCTAAAACAAACCGATTGGTGGTTGCCAGAGGTTTGGGGGTTGCCACAAACAGGAGAAATGAGTAGAGGTGGTCAAAAGAAACAAACTTTATGTTATGAAACAAGTAAGTCCTGGGGAGGTAATGTACAGGATGGAGAATATAGTTAATATTGCTCTATTTGTATATATGAAAGTTGCTAAGAGAATAGATCTTATCATAAGAAAAAAGTCATTTTTGCAACTCTGTGGTAATGGATGTTAACTAGACTTATTGTGGTGACCATTTTGCAATACATACAAATGCTTCTTATATACTTGAAACTAATACAATATTATATGTCAGTTATATCTCAGCTTTTAAAAAGGCACCAGACATGCCAATATCCTTCTCTTACTGGTCATTACTTAATTGTCTACTGATCTATTCCAAAAAAACCCCACCCATTCAAATAGTAGGGTTTTTTAAAACTGGCTTTGCAAAATCATGGTGGAATGTTTATAATCTTTGTTTATGTTTTAGTAACCACACCAGACACTATCATAACATTGAAGTAGATTTTAAAATTTGATATGTATTGAGTTAGAATATTGGAACAAATAATATTCAATAATAATTGTTCCCAGATTTCAAATATTTTAACATTGAAGTTTGGCAACTGAATCATAAAGGTTTAAAGGGTTTTCACTTAAAATTACTTCATCGTATGTGTAGTCAGCACTCGTTATCTTGCTTTTCTTCGTGCCCACTACCCATGCCATTTCACTTCCCACAGTTGCTTTTCTTGCATTTTGCCCAGTTTTCCCTCTGCACTATAATCCTCACCAAAGTAGCACCACAGCTGTTTATCCCCCACTTTATCTGTTGCCCAGTCTTGTGCTAGACACACTATAGGGACCCAAATACTTTTTTTAAATAGATGAATGCAACTGATTTTCTGATTCCTAATTCATTTCTTTCTTCTGTATTATATTACCTTTGTCATTTTTATAATTAGGATGTGCATTTTTAATGGAAAAAGCACAGGTCATTATTTATACTCTCTTGGCCAAGTTCCTTAAAGCCATTTGGTTTCTTTACGTGCAGTTACAAAATTCTTAAACTATTTTTAATTGGTAATCATCTTTTGATGCTTTAACTATTCGAGCCAATATGAATTAAGCCAATTAGAAATTTTTTTAACATATTACTAAATGAGGAAAAGAATTCTGAAACATTTCAGGCACCATTCAAAGCTGTTTGAAATCAATAAAGTATGATCTGACATAATTTTTAATGATTTTTTTAACATTTTAAAAATATTATTATAAATTGATGCCTCTTGCAACTTGACAAGTCTTGGTGTCATTTCTCCACAGTGACTTTAACTGAATTTAACAGAATCTGTTATGCTACTAAATGTATCAAAATACACCTCATGGTCAATCTGTTTCAGTTTGCCATCTCAAGATAGAGTGACAAGTAATTAATGTTTTCAAAAAGAGAATGCGTTTTGGCGATTTTTAATGCATCCCAGTGAATTTGGTGATTGGGTTGAACGTGTGCTTTCCCTCCGGGAAGTCTCTAATCCTAACATCAGCGGTTGGTCTGGTGTCTAAAATGTTCACAGTTTTGTTAAAATTATACTCCGTACCAAATGCAGTACTTTCACCAGGAAAGGCAGAGTCAAGCGACACTTCTGGTGGTCTCAGCAATGCCAATAGATAATGTGCTGAGTAAAAGTTACTGTTAGTGAAATGCTTGCTAGAAGTTATTTCTCTGAGCATTGTTACAGGAAAGGAAGGGGAGAAATTGGTGAGATCTTGACAGGAATGCTGCCTTGACCCATACCACTCGAGTTTGGAAGCAAGGAAATAATTATAAAAAATTATTACTGGCTCTTTTATTACCCAGTCATCAAACCTAACAAAAAGAAAAGAAAGAAAACTAGAAAATGAAGACTACTTGATTACTCAGCTCAGCAACATTTGTCCATTCAGTGTTTGTTGTGTCCATTGTGCGTCTGCTACATACGACACGTGCAATTTACTACACAGGGACCCTGCCTCACAGAGTTTGAATTTTAGTAGGAGATAAAGACTGAAAACTAAGTCTAAAATAAAAACAGACAGACATATAAAATTATATCAAGTTGTGGTAAGTTTGCTGCTAAGTCGCTTCAGTCGTGTCCAACTCTGTGCGACCCCACAGACGGCAGCCCACCAGGCTCCGCCGTCCCTGGGATTCTCCAGGCAAGAACACTGGAGTGGGCTGCCATTTCCTTCTCCAGTACGTGAAAGTAAAAGGTGAAAGTGAAGTCGCTCAGTCATGTCCACCTCTTCACGACCCCATGGACTGTAGCCCACCAGGCTCCTCTGCCCATGGGATTTCCCAGGCAAGAGGACTGGAGTGAGGTGCCATCGCCTTCTCCACGTGGTAAGTTTAGTGAAGGAAATAACCCATGGAATGAGACAGCAAGTAACTTTACTTGGGAGGATATACCTTAAGATGGGGTGACCAGAGCAAGTCTCTCTGAGGAAATGGTATTTAAGATGAGGCATTGAATTGAGGCAGAGTGTCAGAAGGACTGTAGCCCACCAGGCTCCTCTGCCCATGGGATTTCCCAGGCAAGAGGACTGGAGTGAGGTGCCATCGCCTTCTCCACGTGGTAAGTTTAGTGAAGGAAATAACCCATGGAATGAGACAGCAAGTAACTTTACTTGGGAGGATATACCTTAAGATGGGGTGACCAGAGCAAGTCTCTCTGAGGAAATGGTATTTAAGATGAGGCATTGAATTGAGGCAGAGTGTCAGAACTGAGAAGCAAAGAAAGTTACACTATGATACCTTTTCCCATTCGGATTGGGAAAGATTAAGAAACCTGAAAATCACCAAGTTTTGGTGGTGATGTGAGAAAAAGAAAGCCCTCAGAGCCAGTATAAGTGGAGACAAGTACTCTAGAGAGCAATTTGGCATTCTCTCTCAAACGTGAAGACAATTTTTATATATACTCCAATAATGTATCCTCTTATACTAAGATGTCATAGGAAATTTTCTGTCACAACGTGAACAGTTTCAAAGGATAGAGTTTCCCACATATTGTAAATATTGACATTTAAACATAAAACCATGACATCATTCTTTCATATTTATCCAGTGAAACTGAAATCCCATAGCATTTTGACACATGACATTATCTGTCTAAAAAAATACATGAACAAGCTCTTTGCTGCTGCTGCTGCTAAGTCGCTTCAGTCGTGTCCAGCTCTGTGCGACCCGAGATGGCAGCCCACCAGGCTCCTCCACCGTCCCTGGGATTCTCCAAACAAGAACACTGGAGTGGGTTGCCATTTTCTTCTCCAATGCATAAAAGTGAAAAGTAAAAGTGAAATCACTCAGTCGTGTCCCACTCCTAGCAACCCCATGGACTGCAGCCCACCAGGCTCCTCCATCCATGGGAGTGGGGTGCCATCTTACCAATCAGAAATTTCGCATCATTCCTTTTTCTACTTGAACTCAGATTTCTATCCGTGAAGATCTTTTATTGATCACTGTACCATATTTCTTGGCAACAAAAAAATATTAGTATGAATTAACTATATATATGCATGTATATGTGTGTGTATGAAGTCACTCAGTCATGTCCGACTCTTTGCCACCCCATGGACTGTAGCCTACCAGGCTCCATCCATGAGATTTTCCAGGCAAGAATACTGGAGTGGGTTGCCATTTCCTTCTCCAAAGGATCTTCCTGACCCAGGGATTGAACCGGGTTCTCCTACATTGCAGGCAGACGCTTTTATTGTCTGAGCCACCAGGAAAACCCTATATATATACATATATATATACTATATAATATACTATATATAAATATAATATAAATATATAAATATATTATACATTTTTATATTTACTTAAAATTTTTTGTAGAAGGGTATCTCTTAATAGAAGAGCTTAATTTTTCCTGAAATAAATTCATGTGTCTGAGAGTGATTATTACTACAATAAAGCTAACAGTAAAATGAAGAGAAGGAATTGGGCCATGGTAGTTACAATGGAAGGGAGGGCTTATAAAGGTATGTCTTTTAAGTGCATTAGTGTAATAGAATCTACAGTGTTCCTCTGAAGTTTATCTAAATATTATATACTGCATAGATGAAATTTAAAATTCATCATAGATTTATGATTTTCAAAAATATGTTGGCAAAAGGATTAAAATGTTTCTTCTGTGAGTCTGGTTGAATGTTCAAGAAAATAAAAAACACTATGATCAATACATTGTCCTTTGACTTGAAGATGTAGCTTTGACCTATGGGAAGTAAAGGTGAACTTTTCGCTATTAATCTACTTTCTGTCTCAATGGATTTGCCTCTCCTGAATATTTCATAAAAGTAGAATTACATGCAGGCTTCCCTGATAGCTCCAGTTGCTAAAGAATCTGCCTGCAATGCAGGAGACCCGGGTTTGGTTCCTGGATCAGGAAGATCCGCTGGGGAAGGGACAGGCTACCCACTCCAGTATTCTTGGGCTTCCCTTGTGGCTCAGCTGATAAAGAATCCACCTACAGTGCAGAACACTTGAGTTCAATTACTAGGTTGGGAAGGTCCCCTGAAGAAGGGAAAGGCTACGCACTCCAGTATTCTGGCCTGGAGAATTGCATGGACTGTATAGTCCATGGGGTCACAAAGAGTCGACACGACTGAATGACTTTCACTTCACTTCACTTTGTGACTTACTTTTTCACTTCAGTTCAATTCAGTCGCTCAGTCATGTCCGACTCCTTGCGACCCCATGAATCGCAGGACACCTGGCCTCACTGTTCATCACCATCTCCTGGAGTTCACTCTGAGTCACGTCCATCGAGTCTATGATGCCATCCAGCCAGCTTATCCTCAGTCGTCCTCTTATCCTCCTGCCCCTAGTCCCTCCCAAATGTTTTCAAGCGTCATCCATTTGAAACATGTATCAGTACTTCGTTTCTTTTTATAGTTTTCAGTTCAGTCGCTCAGTCGTGTCTGACTCTTTGTGACCTCATGAATCCCAGCACGCCAGGCCTCCCTGTCCATCACCAACTCCTGGAGTTCACTCAAACTCACGTCCATCGAGTCAGTGATGCCATCCAGCCATCTCATCCTCGGTCGTCCCCTTCTCCTCCTGACCCCAATCCCTCCCAGCATCAGAGTCTTTTCCAATGAGTCAACTCTTCGCATGATGTGGCCAAAGTACTGGAGTGTCAGCTTTAGCATCATTCCTTCCAAAGAAAATCTCTGGTTCCTCTGCCTTTTCTAAAACCAGCTTGAACATCAGGAAGTTCTCGGTCACATATTGCTGAAGCCTGGCTTGGAGAATTTTGAGCATTACTTTTTAGCGTGTGAGATGAGTGTAATTGTGCGGTAGTTTGAGCATTCTGTGGCATTGCCTTTCTTTGGGATTGGAATGAAAACTGACCGTTACCAGTCCTGTGACCACTGCTGAGTTTTCCAAATTTGCTGGCATATTGAGTGCAGCACTTTCACAGCATCATCTATCATGATTTAAAATAGCTCTACTGGAATTACATCACCTCCACTAGCTTTGTTCGTAATGATGCTTTCTAAGGCCCACTTGACTTCAGTTGTTGAATAATATTCCATTTTGTGGATATACCACACTTTGTTTATCCATTCATCAATTAGGTTGTTTCTACCTTTTGGCTATTGTGAATAACCCTACTATACAAATACAGAAGTATGTTTTTGAATACTTGTTTTTAATTTTCTTAAGTATATATCTAGGAGTGAAATTGCTGGCACTATGATAATTCTCTGATTAAATGTCTGAGAAACTGCCAAACTGTTTTCCAGAGTATTTGCACCATTTGATATTCCCACCAGCCATGTGTGATGGTTCCAATTTCTCCGCACCTTAGCCAGCAGTTGTTGTCTGACTTTTTGATTATAGCCCTCCTAGTGGGTGTGTAGTATCTCATTGTAGGTATCTTACGGGTTTGCTTTTTTTTTCTTCTTGCATTTCCTTCCCAGCTAATGATGTCAAGCATCTTTTCAGTGTGTATTGGCCATTTATCTTCTTTGAAGAAATGTCTATTCAAATCCTTCCCCTGTTTTTCATATAGGTTATCTTTTTTATTACTGAGTTATAAGAGTGTATATATTCTAGATTCATAGCCCTTATCAGGTATGATTTGCAAATATTTTCTCTCATTCTGCAGGTTGCCTTTTTACTTTCATGATAGTATCCTTTGAAGCATAGTGTCCTTTTAATCAATTTTTGTTTAGGTTTTAGTTCAAAGCTGTTAAATAAATAGGAAGTAAAAATGCACTTGTGAGCCTTTTTAAAGTCAGCTATACACTTTGAGCATGAAAGCATCACTTTTATTTGTGCTGCTTTGGGCATAAATAGTGATGATGTACTTCCCTTTTTTTCCTGCATGTAAGAGTCCACCCAGAAGCTTGCAGCTATATTGAGTCCCGGAAATGTTCTCATTCTCTTGTCTTGCCAGTGATATAATCCTCTTAGCATAGTTGGTTCAGGAATAATGTTAAGTAGACCCAGATCATGTGATTTGGGCCTGTTATAGGCAACGCATCTTCTTGGTTTCCCAAAATAAAACTGCAACCCAGGTTCCAGCCGCTTGGCACCTTTTTGCCATTGCTCACCAAGTGCCATGAGCTGGGAAATGTGAGCAGCTGAATGCAGTCAGTTGTCTGTGTCCCTGCGAAACTGACCACAGAGGATGTGTTTCTGGAAGAGTCCTCTTCATTGAACAAAAGACAGTATGTGGTTAATTTAAGTTCTTAAATTTAACTGGAATATATTTGGTTAAGGTAAAAAGGTTATTTTCAAAATATATCACTGAGGCTTCACAATGGTGCTTTTACAGATTAAAATAGTCTAAACAGTCTATAATTTTAGAGTTTATAATTCACATAGAATTAGCAATATCCAGCAGGATATAAAAATGAGTCATAATACAATATCCAATGTTTTTTCCTTTTTTTTTTTTTTTTGTTAAGTTGGTATCTTACTATTCCTTGTGCTTTGGTTTTGAGGGAAAAAAAAGTATGATTATTAGAAAAGTATCCTACAGCCCTTTCTCAAGGAGAAGATGCTCTTTTGGTCATTACAAGCAATCATAGGACATTTTAAAAGTCATGAAGTGAAGTTTCCTTAGATTGGATTGTATTTGCGAGGCAGAATAGTCTAGCAGCTAAAAGTCTACTTCCAGAGTTAGATCAAATTCTCTGTGTTTCAGTGTATTCCACCTTTTAAATGGAAACACTGAGATAATACAGGTAAAAAAGAAATCTTAGAATAGTGACTCGCAAATAAACGCTCATGAAATGTGAACGATCTCTGGGAGTGGACTTACGTACACTATCAGAACATTAGGACTGAACCAAAATAAAGTTAATACAATTACAATCACTAGTAACTAGTATAATTTGCTTTTCAGTATTTATCAGAACTCATAATCTAAACCCTTATTTCTATCCTCATTGGTAGGCCATAAATTATCTAGTTTGTTCAGAGACTCCCTATCATCCCGCCTGCAAAGAAAGCACAGGAGGGAAACAGAGAGCGCTGGTGAACTCTGAGTGTAGAATCTGTACATTTAAGAACACTTTTGGAAATTACAGGTGTTCGTTTCCAGGCCAGTTTGGCACTGAAGCCACAGCATTTGTTTCTAGATGGCGAAAGGAAAATTTGTATTGTGTTCTGAAAATGGACTCTCACCTTCACTGCTAATGACCATTCTCACTTCCAATCAATTACCTTCTTTCATGCACATACAACTTTCTTATCTCTCTTCGATCAGATTTTGCCACTTCAGGAAAAACTGTACCTCATCACCTTACTATTTAGGAGAGTAAAACAAAAAAATCTTAATGTCCATAGTGCTCCAAATTTCCTAGTTCAGTTCAGTTTAGTCGCTCAGTCGTGTCCGACTCTCTGCGACTCCATGAATCCCAGCACACCAGGCCTCCCTGTCCATCACCAACTCCCAGAGTTCACTCAGACTCACATCCATCGAGTCAGTGATGCCATCCAGCCATCTCATCCTCTGTTGTCCAGAAGTACCTTCCAGATTCCTACCCAAGTTCAGTTCATACAACTTAATTTGCCTTTTTCAAGTACTAACATTTTTTATCTAATTTGTTTAGTCACTCAGTCATGTCTGACTCTTTGTGATCCCATGGATCATAGCTTGCCAGGTTCGTCTGTCCGTGGGATTTCCCAGGCAAGAACACTTGAGTGGGTTGCCATTTCTCTCTCCAGGGGATCTTCCAAACCCAGGGATCAAACCCATGTCTCCTGCATTAGTAGGTATGTTCTTTACCACTGAGCCACCTGGGAAGCCTATTATCTATTAATAATTTATTATTATTCTAATGATAATACTAATACTATAATAAGTTTCCTACATCTATTTGTTTCATATATATAAGACTTCCTCTCTATTATGGACTCACTGGCCTGAGAAAATACAGTCTGCTTTCTTAATATAATGGTGAATTATTAGAAGATTAGTACTTGCCTGTATTTTTCTTACATGACTCCTAAATGTTTCTCATTATCAAGAGCAGGATGAAATTAAGTATTCTTCCATGGTAGGAATCCTTCTCATAACCACTGGAGTTCTGAGTTTCTTCTCAAGATACTGTCAATACTTTCTCCAGTTATCATTCATATTGATTTAAGTGGTATTTCCCTAAGAACGTTTATTAATACAGAAGAGTTAGAGCCTAAGTCTACTTAGAATCTTGGCACTCCAGAGCTGGCTCATCTGATCCAGTTACCTCTTATTTCAGAGGAGTTGCTTTTGAACTGTGGTGTTGGAGAAGACTCTTGAGAGTCCCTTGGACTGCAAGGAGATCCAACCAGTCCATTCTGAAGGAGATCAACCCTGGGACTTCTTTGGAAGGAATGATGCCAAAGCTGAAACTCCAGAACTTTGGCCACCTCACGCGGAGAGTTGACTCACTGGAAAAGAGTGATGCTGGGAGGGATTGGGGGCAGGAGGAGAAGGGGACGACAGAGGATGAGGTGGCTGGATGGCATCACCAACTCAATGGATGTGAGTGTGAGTGAACTCTGGGAGTTGGTGATGGACAGGGAGGCCTGGCGTGCTGCGATTCATGGGGTCGCAGAGAGTCGGACACGACTGAGCGACTGAACTGAACTGAACTGAACCACAGAGAGGCTAGATGGTTTACACACGGTCACATGGTTTAGGCACAGGCAGGAGTCACTGGGACTTGGTCTAGTGCTGTTGCTACTAAGGCTTGCAGATTAATTTTCAACTTGATGTACCAGAAACAGTGTATATTCTGACAAGTACCTTCTTTTTCCTTAAAAACTTAGGAATCCTGAAAAAGCATGGCTCAAAGAGTTGATTATACATTAAACAACTTTTATGTCAATCTTGAAAGCATCTTTGAACCACAATGTATTGTTCTTTGAGAAATTCCCAGATGACCTGGATAAAGTTTGTTATTCTACTGAGGCAGTTAAACTATATTTAAATTTATTAAGCTATATGAATTTCAGATTTTCCTCTGATGATTTTTTTGGATACAACTGTGGCTTTTCATTTTTAATTATTTCTTAGCATTACTCACGCTCAAGTTTGTTGAGCAAACTTTTCCCAAGAGCAGGTAATGACATCTTGCACCCTTACAAAAATACACAAAAGAATTACAGTATAGAGTTCCAGTGTGGGTGAAAGGTCTTTGAGAAATTATGGAGCTGTTTCAAACAGGATTGAAATAACATCGGTTATACTCAGATGTTAATTCATAAAATATTAAATTGACAAGGCTCCTTTTGATTATGATTTTTAAAGCCAAGCAAAGTGTATAATAGTAAAGCATACAAATTTATTATACCTAAATAGATTTATAATTCAAAATAAGTGGGAACCATAGTTTGTTTCCCTTACTTCAAGTTCTTTCTAACTCTAAATACCTAACTAGTATTCATATATTCATTGACTCCTGACAATCTTTTTAGCATTAATTTGTAGATTTCCACTAGCTGATTTTACTGTAGCTTAAAATATTGTGCTGAAATATACTGCAATAGGTAGAAAGAACCCAGATGTGTATCAGTAGATGAATGGGTAAACAAAATATAGTACATACATACAATAGCGTATAGTCAGCTGTAAAAAATTCTGATACATGACGCAACATATAGCATATGGCCTCTGAAAACATCACATTGAGTGAAGTAAGCCAAACGCTGAAAGACGAACACTATATGATTCCATTTATATGAGATACTTGGAACAGGCGAGTTGCTGGAATGATATGATAGATAGGAGTTACCAGGGGCTGGAGAAGCGGGGAATGGAGAGTTCCTTAATGGGTACAGAGTTTCTATTTGTGATGACAAGAAAAGTTCCAGAGATGGATAATGGTGTTAATTGCATGACGTGACTGTATTTAATGCCACTGAATTATACACTTATAAATGATTAGGGTCATAAACATCGTGTTGTGTATATTTTACCACGATAAAAAATATTATCCTGAGTTTGCCATGAAGTGAAACAAGAGCACTCTATTTGGTGCTGTGAGTGTGCACCGAGAAGGGACCCTGCCTCCCGCCACTCCTAAGATCCTCTTCATTCTCACACTGGGGTAGAGAAAACGCAGCTGTGTTTACTCTTCCAACCCCATCTTCTGTTTTGAAATACAACCTTTCCGCAAATGAAGCCAAAGTCAAGAGACAGAGCTTTCTGCCCCCCTCTCCGGTGTTCCAGCACTGTTGACTGTTGTTCCCGTGGAGCTCTGGTTAGGGGCAGCGCACCCAGGTAACACTGTCACTCAGATGCCCTCTGATGGAATTCACCTAGCCTGCCCTCATGGTTTCTGTGCTCAACTAGGTATGATGTGTTTCTGTTTCACTTGCATCTTTATGTGAAAGCATACAATTGTGTATTCACCAACTAGAGTATTTTCAAGTGTGTGGACTATTCCACACATCAATTTACAAGGAAACTCAGGCTTTTCTTAACTAGTATTTTCCTATTTCTCAAAAAATTGTTTGTTTCCTGAGATTAGAAAGATGTTTATATGCAGAATGAACATGAGCTCCTACTAATAATTGTTTTTGAATTGTGGCTATGGAGATAACAATTTGAAGTGCATCCTAAAAATAATGTATTTATGTTTCTACGTAATAATGGTA
>SJYC01050971.1:0-39320 GCA_006408675.1 Madoqua kirkii | reverse complement strand
AAACAGATATATTTATATTCTCTTATCAGCTTTAAAAATAAAAGAGTATTTCATTTGCTTTCTGATTATATATGCAGACGGTTGAAGTACTTTATTATTTTACAAAATGAAAAAAAATCATTAGGATGAAATTAATATTCAGTGTGCTGAGGAAATGGGCAAGATCAGTTTTCATTGTGTTCCTTTGAAATTGACTAGAAAAAATATGATCTTGTTGCACTGCATTCTGAAGGAGTTGAATAGATATTTAAAATAAATAAAGCTATGTAAATGGGAAGTGGACTCCAGTGTGACTAACAAGGGATATCAGATTCTTCAGAACTGTGGTATACATAACAAGCTTGAAGAATCCATACACAAAAGCCTAAGCTACCGTGTAACCCTGAGTTACTGTGTAACTCAGACCCTATAGTTTTGTAAGCTATTACATATTTCATCCAGCTTGGCAGGTTTAAACAGATAATAAGATGCTTAGCTGAACTGTTAGTTTAAACTGTTTTCTTTAGTCACTCAGTTTGTATTTTAGGAACTTTGTCCTCCCCCAGATAACACTTGTCTTAACACTTAACAGCAGAGAAACTGTTAAATTTAAGTTCTTTTAAGAAATAAAACACCCAGACAGGTAAGCCTTAAAATTGTTTCTCTTGATTATGGCCTTTATGTTAGAGAGGGAAAATGGGGTTCTAAGTCAGGAGAGTCCAGGTTCAAGTCTTTGCCGGAATGTAGTGTGTGACCTTAGATAATCACTACCCTTTGAGCCTCAGAAGATGAGAATAAGAACGGCTTCCCTATCAGATTCAGTGGGTTGTGAGGTTCAAATGCAGTAAGGTATGTGAGACAACTTCAAAAGCCTAGTAAAGCACGAAACAAATAGTAGTTGCCATTTTCCCAAGATTCTGATCAGACCTTTTCAGATCTCCTAGATTTAACTGAATTGTGAAACTGATAAAACCAAACCAATAAGTTGTTTCAGAAAGTACTATAGGACACATTCATTTTAAAAGCCATTACTTTGTCACGTTTAGATTTCCCGATCATGTGGTGTCTGCATGCTTTTGCTATATTTGTTTTGTTTTTTTGATGTGTTTAAGATGCTTCTCCATTTTTGTTGTTTTTACTGTAAATGGAGTTGCTTTGGAAAGTAGAAATTGGTGGGGTTCTAATCTAACAAAGGGCACCCCTTTTCCTCACTGCATCTTGAGAAGTAAGACTAAAGAGCTCACAGAGGAAGAAAAATGGCGCTCACCCTCTAGACCGATAGAGCCTCGGTTGGAGGTGGCTCAGAGAAGCAGCAAAAGTGGACTTCCACGTTCCAATAAGCTTTCCCCACTGGTCTGGACCTGGGTTAAGTCAGCACAGCACACACTCCTAGCCCAGTTCCTTGTCTCCTCTAGTCCAGGTAGAGTCAGAAGGAGAAAGACTCCCCAGGCCTCAGGATCTTGGGAAGTTCAGGTGCCCCCATCTAGGAACATGGACCCTTGGCCATCTTTCACCAACTAGGTAACTCATTCTCCTTCCTTTGGGAGGGGTAGGGGGCGGGCAGAAGGCCAGGGTGCTTAAAGAAAAATCTCTCTTTGTGGAAGTCAAAGAAGAAAGGGACTTTTCTCTTGAACAGAGGTGAACAGAAACTAAATAATGGCATTTATACTTATCCATCCCCCTTCCTACCCACTTCCTCAGCTCTTATCTCTGAGGCTCTCCTCCTCTTACAGTGATTCCCTAGTCCTGCCACTCTGTTGCTGGTCCTGTACCCCGTACCCCTACCCCCAAGCACAGGTTCCCCCGCAGCCCCATCAGACTGGACCACATAGCTGTGGACAAATCCTGACTCCCAGGCAAGGCAGGCTGATGCTGCCAACTGACCGTGTCCCTCAGCCCCCAGATTCTCATGTTGAACCTGATCTCCAGTGTGAGAGTATCTGGAGGTAGGGCCTTTGGGAGGTGATTAGGTCATGAGGGTAAAGACATGGACGAGATTAGGGCCCTTACCAAAGAGGCCCCAGGGATCTCCCTGCCCCTTCTGCCACGTGATGTTACAGTGAAAGAGGCAGTCTGTGAGCCAGAAAACAGGCCTTACCACACACTGATTCTGCCAGCACCTTGATCTTGGACTTCTCAGCCTCCAGAACCATGTGAAGTAAACTTCTGTTTATAGGCTGCCTCGTCTAAGCAGCCTGAACAGACTGGAGTTTGGAGCAGCTGAGGTTAGCTTCTGTAGCTCTCTCAGTGAAAGAAAGGTAGGTAGGTAGAGCCCTGGTAAAAATTTTTCCCAAAAGGTTTCCTCTCTAAAGTTTGCGGCAGTACCTCATTGAACATCCTTTAGGAGATGTATCTGTGAAGTTCTTTACCTGGCAAGTCAAGAACAACCTGTCTCTTTCTTCAGGAAATAGATGTAGCTGGGCTCTCAAGTGAATTTAAAGTTCTACCTGATACGTGATACATGTCAGTTACAATGTGGAAAAGTGTGGGTCAAGTATTAGGAAAAAACAAATGCAAAAATCCACAGTAAACATAATATGAAGAAATTTAAATTATTTAGTCACTCACTCGGACTTCTTGGTAGGACATGTGGGTTTGATCCCTGGGTCGGGAAGATCTGGAGATGGAAATGGCAACCCACTCTAGTATTCTTGCCTGGAGAATCCTGTGGGCAGAGGAGCCTGGCGGGCTGCAGTCCATGGGGCCACAAAAAGTTAGACACAGCTGAGCCACTGCACAACAACAAACATGATCATCTCTCATGAGCCAGACATTGCTCTCGTTTAAGGAAATGGAGAGGAATCTACTGTCCCTGACTTTGCGCTTTCCACAGTTTTACAAGGGTATGCACGACTGTTAAGGGAACGCATGGACGAGGCGTGGCTGAGGTTTGAGGAGTTAGGTGGGGCAGTCTTCCTGAAAGAGTCCTGATGTGCAGCATGAGGGCAAGGTGAAGGGAGTGGAAAAAGAGGGCAAGATGTCCTAATGCAGGCAGAAATCATTGAAAAGACAAGGCTCGGAGCTAAAAAGAGCCCGGCGTGTTGGGATAATAACAGTTAGATGTAAAGAGTTTAGAGGATGGCAATAAAAGAAAGCGAGGGGTGATCAAGGCCAGCTCATGCCGAATGTGCTACGATAAGGCATTTGTGCTTTTTTCCCGAAGACGTGGAGGAGGCATTGTCAGCAAGGACGAGCACGTGTCTTAGACATCACCAGCGATGGGGAGAATGCGTAATAGTATAGGGGCAGTAACGCCAGCCCAGGAAACCCTGGTGACCTTCACACCAGGAGGCCTTGGGGGCCTGCACTGAGAGAACAGTGGAGCTGAGGAGCCACGGATGGACGTGGGGAGGCATCAGAGACATCAGAGTCGGTAAGACTCAGTCATTTACCGGATGGAGGGAGTGAGAGGGAGAAAGAAGTCAAAGATAATTCAGGTTTCTGAGTCAGGCAACCGTGTTGGCACCCATCACCGATAAAGAACGTATCCCGAGAGAGAGCATTAGGTTTGGGGTAGACGGGAGAAAGCTGAAAGCCAGGTTTAGAACACACGGAGTTAAGATCCCTACTGAGTGTCCGAAAGAATGATGTATAATAGGGTTTGCACATACGAGTTAGGAAGTCTTGATAGAAATCTGGGTTTGAGACTGGGGTGTGTGTGTACACATGCAAGCGTCTACATATTTACTTTGGGTGGAGGAGTAGGGCGGTAGGCACCTTAGGTATGGATAAATTCCTCCAGGGAAGTGTGCTGAGGCTAAGAACAAAGGAACAGAAATGAGGCCCTGGAAAATACCACTTCAGAAACAGGCAAGAAAACCAGACAGAAGGCAAACCTAACGAGTGTTACAGCAGCCAAGAAATAAGAACCCAGAGTCACCAGCCTTACGTGCAGCAAAGAGGTTCTGGAAGTCTTAGCACGTCAAGCCGTCTTCTGAACGCAGTGACAGAATGATTACATGAGTAACCTTGAAATCAGTGGCAGTAGAGGGGCACAGAGAGAGGCAGATGGCAGTGGGTGAGGAATGAGGCGGAGAGCGAGTGTCAACGGTGGTGTCAGCCGGGCTGGGAGACAAAGTAGAAAGACAGTGGGGGTGGGAGGGGAGCGGAGGAGGTCAGTGGGTGAGGTGCCAGGGGGCCATAGAGATGCAGGGAGAATTTTCTGTAAATGGAGAACTGCCTATATGAAAGATGAGCGACTAGAGGCCACCTTCTGATGGAGGAAGAGTGGGGACAGAATGGCTATGCAGCACCAGGAAAGGGCAACATTGTCAGCAAGGACGAGCACGTGTCTTAGACATCACCAGCGATGGGGAGAATGCGTAATAGTATAGGGGCAGTAACGCCAGCCCAGGAAACCCTGGTGACCTTCACACCAGGAGGCCTTGGGGGCCTGCACTGAGAGAACAGTGGAGCTGAGGAGCCACGGATGGACGTGGGGAGGCATCAGAGACATCAGAGTCGGTAAGACTCAGTCATTTACCGGATGGAGGGAGTGAGAGGGAGAAAGAAGTCAAAGATAATTCAGGTTTCTGAGTCAGGCAACCGTGTTGGCACCCATCACCGATAAAGAACGTATCCCGAGAGAGAGCATTAGGTTTGGGGTAGACGGGAGAAAGCTGAAAGCCAGGTTTAGAACACACGGAGTTAAGATCCCTACTGAGTGTCCGAAAGAATGATGTATAATAGGGTTTGCACATACGAGTTAGGAAGTCTTGATAGAAATCTGGGTTTGAGACTGGGGTGTGTGTGTACACATGCAAGCGTCTACATATTTACTTTGGGTGGAGGAGTAGGGCGGTAGGCACCTTAGGTATGGATAAATTCCTCCAGGGAAGTGTGCTGAGGCTAAGAACAAAGGAACAGAAATGAGGCCCTGGAAAATACCACTTCAGAAACAGGCAAGAAAACCAGACAGAAGGCAAACCTAACGAGTGTTACAGCAGCCAAGAAATAAGAACCCAGAGTCACCAGCCTTACGTGCAGCAAAGAGGTTCTGGAAGTCTTAGCACGTCAAGCCGTCTTCTGAACGCAGTGACAGAATGATTACATGAGTAACCTTGAAATCAGTGGCAGTAGAGGGGCACAGAGAGAGGCAGATGGCAGTGGGTGAGGAATGAGGCGGAGAGCGAGTGTCAACGGTGGTGTCAGCCGGGCTGGGAGACAAAGTAGAAAGACAGTGGGGGTGGGAGGGGAGCGGAGGAGGTCAGTGGGTGAGGTGCCAGGGGGCCATGAGATGCAGGGAGAATTTTCTGTAAATGGAGAACTGCCTATATGAAAGATGAGCGACTAGAGGCCACCTTCTGATGGAGGAAGAGTGGGGACAGAATGGCTATGCAGCACCAGGAAAGGGCAGGAGGAGGGCAGCTTGCCCACGATGGCAGGAGGGGGGCACAGGTGGGTGCGAAGGCGGGTGAGACTTGTGAAGATAGCAGGTAGGGGGATCCTCAGCGGATGGTTCCTGTTTTCTCTGTGATGAGGAGGAGGCTGGCCACGTGCTGACAGCGGGGAGGAAGGTGATGATGTTGGGCCAGAGAAGAGAAAGGGCGAAATCCACACTGTCAAGGGGTGGGGAGGACATTCTGGGAAAATCGGAGCTCTCTGGACAGCTTAAGATTAACAATCATGATTTTTAAAAATATATAAACTGTTTAAATGTCTTTTTTAAAAGAATCACTGAAACAGCCCTTTATTTTTTCAAAACCAGTATAAAACAGGATCCCCCGCTGCACAGTGTTTCTTGCTGGTTCATTTCCTAAAATGCTCCTCTTTCCGCTTTCCACTTCTCCCCCACTCCAGTTGGCTGGTACTAAAGATTTTCCGGCTTTAGTGAAGCCACTTTTCCAAGAATACATGGAACAGATTACAGAGGCAAGTGCCAGCCAGCTTGCTTCCCCTTCTTCACTTGTATACATTCAGCTGGAGTTCTGAAAAGAGGAAGTCAAGAAAACTTTTTTCTTTTTTAAAGATGGGAGAAGCAGGAAGCACAGGCAGGTGGAAACACTGAGGGGAAAAAAAGGAAAAGGGAGCAAACACTGAAACAAGAGTATTAAACCAAAATGTAAACTGAAATGATGTCCTAGGTCCTAGATCAGAGAGAAGAGGGAACAAAGAAAATACCTGCTTTCTAACCCAGCATCTTAGTTTGCTCCTAAAATATGTAGCATCCTTGATCTGGGAGCCCAAGTCGCATGGGCACTTTCCTGCCTTCAGCCTCTTCTGCCTCATTTATTTGCATCAGCCATGAAGTATTCTGGCTTTTCTTTGTTTCTTTGGACCAACCCCTTAATTTAAAAATCAAGTTGAGGGAATCAGAGAAACAAGGGGGCCAGATTCCACGCCATTCACAATATTTAATGGGTGCTTGTTATGTACAGGTACAATTGTTCTGGGTAATGGGGATTTGCAGAAAAATAGGAAGTAGTCTCTACATTTGCAGTATAATTTCTCCCAGCTGAAGGGAGACCACTGCTTAGGACTCAGGTAGGTAGAGGAGCGCAATCCTCGAGGCTTTCATCAGCTAGCCAGACAGTTACTGGCAAGCAGCTTCTCAGAAGAAATAAGAAGTCTGGGTCCTGTCTGCAGCCCTGCTTGTATCACCTTTTTCTAACCTCTCGTCCCCTGATACTTCTGACTCAGATTTGCCCCCCCTTCCTGTCCCCCAATCAAGACACCGATGTGATGCAAGCAGATACCAGCTGAAGCCAAAACAGAATGGATAGTTATCTGGGGAGATAAAGTGACCGGAGTACGGTGTTCCCTGTTCAAGCTATTGTTCAAAGGAATGTGTCTTTTATTTATAGACATAAAATTTAAAAGCATAGACAGCCAGAGCTTGATATTACCTCTTCTTCCTCTAACTCGTTTCCTAGAAATACACTTGATATAGCTACCTTCTTTGTATGTAAATTGAATGTGTTAGATGAGTGTTTTATACCTGGTTTCATGTTCTTTTAATAGGTTCTATTACTGTTGGGGTTAAGGCTGCTTTCTAAATTTTAATGCTTCAGTATTTTGCTTTTATAGGACACTGTTTTATCTGTACTTATCTGAAGCACAGGTTACTGAAAAAGGCAGGTTTTAAAAGATGCCAAATATAGGTGCTGTTCGTATTAGTAAACTTATTTATACTTAAGTCAGGTATGGCTAAGCAGATGAAGTCTCCAAATTGTCAATGAGTTTGTAAAGTCGGCAACCCTTAATAGATTTCCTGGTGGTTAGTGGGGCCTTTGTGCCAGGAAAAATGTGGTAGTAGTCTGCTTTAAACCTGCATTTTCTGCTTCCATACACCCAAGAATGAAGTTCAGACGGATGCCACTAACCTTCTGATGCTCTGGAGAGGTGACTTCATTTTTCTGAGCCTTGACTAAAAAGTGTTACATGCCTCGTATTCTCAGAGTGTGTTTTTCCTTAAGCTCTGAGAAGATTTTACAGATTGAGCCTCATGAATTTTTACAGCCCTTCTGCAAGAAAGGGAGGAATAGAGCCTATAAACCACTCTGAATCATTCAAAACAAAGATAAGAGAATGTAAGGAGCCCAAGATACACTTGGCTAGCCCATTTTTAACAGGTTAACTGATGAACAAGAAGTAATTTTTACACAGACATGAAAACACCTGGTTATTTGTAAATGATGCAGATAAGGAAATTTATTTTCTCCCTGAGATTAAAAAATGATTCTGACATGGTATACTCTCACTTACCCTTGTAAGGGCAAACTTAATTTGAAAAAGCAATCTGAAAGCTACATTATAGGAAGGACCTTATATTCAAGAGTATCATCATATCAGTAATTCTGTGAGCAAGATTAGTCACAAAAAATAATGACTATGCTTTATGAGCATAATATTTGAAGTAATTTTTTAAAAATTTGGCTATAAACCGCAAGGTTAATTGATTCTTTTCTTCCCATTCTATTGTGGTTGACATACTCATTCTTCCCTTTAAAGACCCATTTTATTATGCAAATGGAAAAAAGCTGAAAGACTTTGTGTCGGAGAGAGAAGGCTGCTTTTTGCAGGGGGACTCATGCACCTGTTTCAGCCCTCAGCCCCCACCGCTGCTGCCGTTGGCTGCCGAGTCCAGGACTTGGTGATCAGGGTTAGTAGGTGTGGGGTCCTTGAATTTTGACTCCCATTCCCTTTGTGACTTACTCTTATTTCGCTGTCTAATTTCTCCCCTTCCAACTCTCAGCATGCCAGCAGCAGCTGCACCGTGGCACTTGCCCCGCTGCCAAGAGGGCAGGCAGCCTCCTTGGAGACGGTACTGTGCGTTCTAGCCAACTGTTAAGAGCGAGATGCTGGAGTCAAGACATACAGACCGTGATGCTCAGATCCTTCTAGGGGCCATTTAATGGAATAGTGTGCACATGGTATTTTTTAAATTTAAATTTTGGAAACTTTTTATTATGCAAAGCCTTCAAACATATACAGAGGAAGAAAGAATACTGTAATACATGCCTACGTCCCTTACTGTCTCTCCTCTTCACTCATCATCAACACACAGACCGTCTTGTTTCACTGAGCATGCTGTTTTCCCCATGGTTTATCCAGGCTACTGGGAGATTTGTTTCCAGGGATAAATCTTTCTTAAATTATGCTTTCTTTTCCATCCTTCTTCAGTCTAAAATCTGTCCCCTCAATGATTTTCTCAATCCTTTCTTCCTAAAGGTAAGAGATATTAGGGTCTGTTTCTTTTCTTTCTAAATTAAGCTGAGATGCTACTAAGCCAAGTAACTATCATGTTTTCCCCTAAATTTTTGATGCTTTGTTCATTCAGTTAGCCAGTCTACCAAAGCATGGCTGAAGTGTGCTTAGAATATGGAGTTTTTTCAAGGTAACTGAATTTGAAACTCATCGCCCATCCAAGTATTAACCAGGCCCAACCCTGCTTAGCTTCCAAGATCAGATGAGACTGGGTGCATTCAGGGTGATATGAATAGTAAGAGGACATGCCCTACAGAGCTGTTGTAAGACTTAAAGAGTTAATATACTTAAGTGTTTGATACATGCTAGTTGCTCTCATCGTCACAACCACCATCATTTTGCCCTCACTGTTCATTTGACAGAAGAGAGAACTGAGGCCCAGGTGGATGAAGCAGCCTCCGTCAGGTCAGATGGCAGTTTTATCAGAAGAATTTGAACAAGAAGCCACATGTCTCAGTTCCTTTATTATACTAGATATGCTCTCGTCCTCAAGGAATTATGCTCTGACAGCAAGAATGATTTGTAAAGGAAGGGGAAGAGGATTAATAATAGCATGAACAAAGGAATAAATATCGCTGCCAGAGGTAAACCTTAGAAGCTTGTATGTTTAGAAGCAGAGTGCTCTGGGGAACATGCCTCCTTTTTTAGTGGGAAGGTGAGACTTTAGGAATGCTTTTGTTTAAGAAAGGAGATGATTTGGCTAATGAAACTGAAGAACACGTTGGGTACTCAAGGGAGAAAGAGAGGAAAGCTCAAGTATGGGATGTGATCAGCAGACCTGGGGAACATTTGCCTGTGAGATTAAGAGAAAAGACAAGCTCTGAGAGGAGAGGGGAAGGCAAGACTGTTTGAACCATCCGTGAATGTCAAAAACAAAAGGACTGGATGGATCCTAGACTTTACCTAAAGCCAAAGGGGGTCTGACGTTTCTAAAGTTTTTCTCACTGACTTTAGCTTGTGCTCAGGGTTATTCTACTTACTTACGATTATTCATACAATTTTCATAACAACTGTATGAAATAGGCACTAATTGATTTCCTAACAGCTAAGGAAGAAGACACGGAGAAGTTAAATAACTTGTCCTGGGCCATTTGTTTATTTTTAAGCAGGATTTGCACCCAACCCAAATAGTCTGACTCTAGAATCTGTGTTCTTAAACACTCTGCCATGCTGCTCCATGGCAACCAAAGCCCTGGTGTTTGCATAATATTGAGGAAACCAGTGTATAGTGATGCTCTTTAAAGAGGCTAGAATCCTGGCATTGTTACTCACCAGGGCCTGTACTCTTGGCTGACACAAGGACACGTAATATTTAAGTCCCAGTTAGCTCTGCTCGGCCAGTGCATACATGGACCTGTCTAGTAAAATTCATCACGGGGTGACGTTACCTTTGTTGTAGTTGCCATCCTACGAAAGTACTCTGATGATTTATTTTCACATGAAGCAAAGCTGTAAAACAACCCTGATAGGGATGTGTCTGGTACCTTCATTCATTGATTCACTGCCCAAGAACTTCTTAAGAGCCTCTGTTGTAGATGTTGGGGGGATGCCAGTGAAGAGAGCAGTTCCTTCTCTACAGAGTCTGCACGGAGTTTTCCTTTCTTAGGGGCCTCTTCTCTTCAGCATATAAACTCCATTACTGCTCCCAACTTCCAGAACAAAAAGAAAAGTCAAGAGAAAGTTGTCTTGACCCTCCTTTCCTTTCCAGCTTCTGGCCAAGTCTCTTTTCCCATTTGCAGCATAATGTTTAGAAAGTAGCCTCTTCTTGTATCGGGCTTCACTTTCTCTCCTCCTCAGTTCAGTTCAGTTCAGTCGCTCAGTCGTGTCCAACTCTTTGCAACCCCATGAATCGCAGCACGCCAGGCCTCCTTGTCCATCATCAATTCCCGGAGTTCACTCAGACTCACGTCCATCGAGTCAGTGATGCCATCCAGCCATCTCATCCTCTGTCGACCCCTTCTCCTCCTGCCCTCAATCCCTCCCAGCATCAGTCTTTTCCAATGAGTCAGCTCTTCACATGAGGTGGCCAGAGTACTGGAGTTTCAGCTTCAGCATCATTCCTTCCAAAGAAATCCCAGGGCTGATCTCCTTCAGAATGGACTGGTTGGATCTCCTTGCAGTCCAAGGGACTCTCAAGAGTCTTCTCCAACACGACAGTTCAAAAGCACCAATTCTTCGGCGCTCAGCCTTCTTCACAGTCCAACTCTCACATCCGTACATCTCTCCTCCTACTGTTCTCTAAATATACACCAAGCTGACTTTCTCCACCAGATCACACGAGCTCCAGGCTTGAATCACACCCCCCTACCTTCTAACCGCCCCACTTAGACGTCTGTCCACTCTGGCCTCCCCCTTGACTCCACTTTTGCTCTCACAGCCCACCGTCTATTCCATCAGCGCATCCTACTGACTTTAGCCTTTAGGTCTCTCCAAAGCCCAACCGCTTCCTCTCGCTTTTACTATCACAGCCCTAATCTACATCACTATCATCTCTCTTTCCCAGCTTGTCTTCCTACTTCCTTCCCCAACCCCTATACCCTCAACTGCTTGCTATCAACACGGAAACCAAACAGTTCTTTTAAGACGCCAGTCAGAGTATCTCCTCTGCAGAATACGTTCTTTAAAAAATATTATAATCCCACATATAGTGTATAGTGAAATCGCTGAGTCGTGTCCGACTCTTTGTGACCCCGTGGACTATAGCCCACCAGGCTTCTCCATCCATGGGATTCTCCAGGCAAGAATACTGGAGTGGGTTACCCTTTCCTTCTCCAGGGGATCTTCCTGACCCAGGGATCAAACCCGGGTCTCCCGCATTAGAGGCAGACGCTTTAACCTCTGAGCCACCAGGGAAGCCCATACAACAATATAAATGCATCTCATAATACCACACTGGATGAAAAAAGCCACAAACAGAGAGAGTTTATACTGTATGGTTGCCTTCATTTAAAACATAAAAAATAGGTGGACAGTCTGTACAGTAGGAAGTCGGGATGGTGACTGAGCGGGTAGGCGGTTGACTGTGAATGAAAGAGAACGCCACGAGGGCCATTTCTTTTTATCTGGGTTCTGGTATTTCGCTGGTTAAAACGTACCAGCTATACACTCACGATGTACTCCTTTCTGCAGTTTGCACTTCCATAAAAAGTTTTATAAAATTGTTATTTCTTCACAGAAAATCATCTGTTTCTAGACTTAAGAGAGAGGAATTTATCAGCATTTATAGCCATTATAGTATAAGGCCTCCTCAAGCAAGAGTCTTGTCCACTCTCTTTTATTCACCAGATATTTACTGAGCACTAGACACTGAATCTGGCATTTGGGATACCGCAGTGAACATTAAAGAAAAAACTGCTTAAGCTTCTGAGGGATGATAATCACCAGGTGCCGAGAGAGAGCACAAGCAGGAGGGGCGGGCAGAGAATGCTGGCGGGGATGAGGTGGGGCTCAGGGCGCAGCCGAGTGGGACGGCCAGGAGGGGCCTCACTGAGAAGGTGACGTCTGGGCCAACACTGGGAAGCACTGGACGGAAGGAGCCCCACGTGTATCCGGGAGAAGGGTCTGGAGGGTCCAGCCGGAGGCAGAAATGGGCTGCCTGTGCAAGAGCCATGGCGGGACTAGAGGAGTCCCAACAAGGACAGACCAGCCAGGCTGGTGTCAGGGAGGTGCCTGTGGCCCACGGTGGTGCCCTTGTAAAGGCTCAGGAGTTTGATTCTGCGTGAGACCTTGAGAAATGGGGAGTAAATTGTTGCCTGACCTGGTTTGGGTCAGGTGTGGGCTGCTTGCAGTGGGAGGCTGTTCACTCCCATTGCTGTGATCCCCTTCTGTCCCTTGTCCATGCTGCTACTGGTGAACGGAGGCCAGCTCACCGTGCCAGCTCGGGGCTTGCGCCGAGTGCTGCTCTGAACTCGTGCTGCGTGCCCTTTGGTAAACTTCTGTACGTAAGAGACACCAATTTTAAATGAATCGAACAAAATGTATCAATTCTTCTTATTTGAATAACTTACATAATAACATAGCATTTTAGTTTCATCAAAGGCAGCTTATCCGTCACTAGTTCAGTGCATGTTAGAAGTCAGTTCCTGAGTACACACGAGGGTCAAGCAGGAATGTATGAAAGGCAGAGAATACAGAGATGGGTACAATGGACTGTGTTCCCCCAAGGACCCTAGATTCTCTTTGGGGTTAAGACATAAGCACGTGAAACTACAACTAGCTAAGACACGTAAAGGAAACGCCAAATACTATCCCGGGCAAGCTGCCCTGTAACCGTGCTGAAGCGGGCAAGGTCACTTTGGCTGTGCTGATAGAAGATTTCAGAAAGAAGCTGGGGATTCTGTGGAGCCTGAAAACTGACATCAGACTTGGGAAAGCAGCGAGAGAGACTTTGTGGACATGATCTGGGCTAGGGGAACGGCAGGAGTGCCCATCTGTACCAGAGGGGCCTGTGGGTGGTTCACCTGAGTAAGGGTAGGGCTTCGGATTCGTTTTAACACCTAGGAGATATATAGATGGGTGTGTTTCTCAAGTCAGTATATAACAGTGCTCTAATCAGAATGGGCTTCCCTGGTGGCTCAGCGGTAAAGAACCTGCCTGCCAGTGGAGAGCTCCAGGAGATGGGGCTTCAATCCCTGGGTTGGGAAGATACTAGCAAGAAGGAAATGGCAACCCACTGCAGTATTCTTGCCTGGAGAATCCCATGGACAGATGAGCCTGACAGGCTGTAGTCCATAGGGTCACAAAGAGGTAGACAGGACTAAGCAACTCAACAATGACAACCTGGGACTATGTATATACTCCACATTTCTCAATCACCTTGATATGCTAATGCCGTGTTTTGATATACTAATGCCGTGTTTTGATATACTAATGCCATATAACCTCAAAGTCCGTAAGATCGAAATGACTTACATATATATGTGTTTTTAGACTGACAAAGAAAACTCATCCAATGTGACTGTAGCAGGGCCTGAGATGGAAAACAAGGCAGGCCAGACCCTGGAGAACAGCTCACTAATGGCCGAGCTCCTGAGCGACGTGCCCTTCACCTTGGCCCCACACGTGCTGGCCGTGCAGGGCACCATCAGTGACCTTCCCGACCACTTACTCTCCTATGATGTCAGCGAAAACTTATCAAGGTTTTGGTATGATTTCACTCTTGAAAACTCAGTACTCTATGGTTCATAATCTTTATGTCTGTGTGCACCGTAACAAACTTTGAAACAAAAGTTTGCCGATTTTATTTAACTTGTCTGACGTTTTTTGTAAGGCCCTTAAAGATCCTCAGAAAGCAAGGATCATGAAGCAGATAATAATATATTCATTGCTCTATTTTTTTAAAATAAAGCATATTTGTATAAAAATTAAACCTAAGATCTACTTCCTTTTCCCCTAGTAATAAATACAAAGATTAATTTATCAAGGTTTTTTGAAAGATTTTGTCAGCCAGTCTCTCAAAATATAGCACTTCACATGTATCTTAGAAAAACTGAAAAAGAACTGAGGCATTTTTTTTTTTTTTGGCACAACTCTGAAATCTCTGCGTAGAATGTGACTTCTCTGGTTTGGAGGAAAACTTAATGTTATCCCCTTTCTCCTTCCACTGTGTTTATGAATGAATTCAGACCAAAAAAAAAGTTGCTAGTTAGCTTAATTTCTTCAATCTTAATTTAGACATTGATGTGGAAATTTACAACTTTCCCTAGAAAGCAATAGTAGTTTGCTGAGACAAAACGCTGTATGAAGAATGCTCCGGATACTTGTTTCTTTTGAATGACAGCTTTTCCTTAAGCCCATGGCAGTCTTCTCCACCCTGATGGAGACCAAGGTTCCTGTCTATATTTTTTGCTATTTCATGGTTTGCTCTGTCACCAGCTTTACAGGAACATCCCCGGCTCCTGCCTCAGTTGGCATTTTCTCTCCTCACCTCCTATATTTCTGGTTTCTGAAGAGACCCGCATTCCTTTCCAACCTCTCTGCCTCCCAGAGAAAAGAAGCTTGTGATGATATGTATTATTCCTCATAAAGCCTTTATTTAGACATTTGTTGGCCACAACATAGATTGAAGTGTTTTACTGCCAGAAAAACTCCAGCTGATTCGTTTCCAGCTAGAGTGCAGGCGGAACACCTAGCTAGGGCTTTTAGTTTGTGAATATCCATTGTCTCATCTGACTAAAATAGAAAACTGCCGTTGGCCCATAAGAAAGGAAAGAGATGCGATAGAGTATTTTCTATGCCATGGAAAATTTTAATTACATTTGTTCTGATTAGTGGCAATACAATTTATTGATTCTGTGCCAAATCCTATATTTTTCATGAAGATAGAGTGCCATAGCAAAACTAAACACTGTGCATAGTAATACATGAATTAAGTTTTAATGTGGCATGCATGTTTGTTTGATAAATGTGGCATGGTCTTGATAAACTGGTACATGATTTAAGAGTTAAATGTATATTTATATTGACAAAAATATGCTTTAAACATCAGTCTAGGAAATCTAATTTATTACTAAGACAAATGTGAACATTTTATAGCAGTTTTTGTGAAAACATTTTTTTCAATATTCATGTGAATATACCTTAACAAATGTCATGAGTTTGTCTAATATGTGTTAAATTTTGTCTGAAGTACTTCTATATTTCATTTATATGTATGTCTACCATGTTTATTTGTATAAGTATTTTAATTTGTCTATAAAAGATGAATAAACATTAATTTTTAAAAACTGATGGGTTGTTTGTTTTTTTTTTTACATTTTGAGATCCAGAAATAATGGTTTTCTTTGTGTTATTCATATCTGAGTGCAAGTTACTGATTCTTTGAGAGGCCAAGATTTAAGTACATAGCAGAGAAAAATGAAATTTCCTCTGTATGTATAGGTAAAATGACTAGTCCTAGATCCTTAAGACTACAGGGATTTGGGAGGAATCACTTGAGCAGCTCAAGGTAGATCTCCCTCATCACAAAATTCAGTAAAGGCCAGTGTTACTGTCCAGTTTTTAACAAAACATTGTCAACAGGGCCGTTTTAATTTTCTTACTCTATATATAAATCAATTGTTACTCTTCTAAAGCTGAAAACCCATTAGAAATCAACTATCCAACTTCATTTTACCCAAGAGAAGCTTGAAGCCTAGAAAGGTGAAGTGATTTAAGATACCTCATTAGTGATATCTACTTGAATAGTGTTAATAATTTTGATATAAATTATAACAAAGTTTGTACGCTCTGGCATATCTGAGGCAGCCCGAGGTGGCAATGATTGACACTTAAACAGCTGTGAGATTTGCAGTTAGTCCCCTAATTTCTAGAGTCCATAATAATGGCATGCACTTTACAGGGCCGTGTTAGGGTTTTAGATGGTGTATGTTAAATGCCTAACAGAAAGCTTGAACACAGCATAGGCGTTCTGGAAACAGAGCTCTTATAATTCTTATTACTAACCAGACACACACAGCAGTCTGATTAAATGCAAAATACATACTAACTGACCTGCTTAAAGTGTAATATAAAAATAGCTACCTTCATTTATTGTAGAGCCTTCCCACCTCATTATTTTTTTCTATTAAATACCTCACTAAGGAAAACATTGCTGAATAGGTTGGTTGACTCTTCTGTAATTCCTTAGTTAAGACTTCCACAGCGAACATTTTCTTTATTCCTCTCTTTATCAAGCATCATGGTCCCTTTCCTCAATATCAGTAATCATTATAAAATACTGTTGATACAGAATGTACAAGAAATTTTACTGAATTTTTAACCCTAAAATATATTCAGAAGTTGCATATTTCTTTTTCAGCTTCTTTACTGACATTTGTTTTCTTTAGAGAGGTGATTCTGACCAATTTATTAATGTGGTTAAATTGTGATTGAACTTTTAAAATTGTACCATTAAATGTTAACAAAAGAGCATTTTTTGTTAACCTTTTTAGGAACACAAGTAGTTTTTTAAGTAAACATTCATTGATACTACTTTTTTCTCTTTATCAAAGTAAAATGATAAATTGAGAACAGTATAAATGGAAAACTAATTCAAAAAGATACATGTACCCCAGTGTTCATAGCAGCAGTGTTTACAACAGCCAAAACATGGAAGCAAACTAAAGGTCCATGAACAGAGGAACAGGTAAGTAAGTCGTGTGTGTGTGGGGGGTGTGGGTGTGTAGTGGAATATTACTCAGCTATTTCAAAAAGAATGACATAATGCCATTTGTAGTACTATGGATGGACCTAGAGATTATCATGTTAAGTGAAAACAGAGAAAGGCAAATATGTGATATCACTTATATGTAGAATCTAAAGAAAAATGGTACACATCAACTTAGCTACAAAACAGAAATAGAGTCACAGATGTAGACAACAAATCTGCAGTTACCAGGAGGGAAGGGGAGAGGGATGAATCGGAAACTGGGGTCAACATGTGCACACTCCTATGTCTATAACAGATAATAAGGGCCTACTGGGTAGCACATGAAGCTCTACTCAGCATTCTGTAATCTAAATGGGAAAAGAATTTGAAAATGAATAGATACATCTGTAACTGAATCACTTTGCTATATACCTGAAACTAACACAACATTTTAAATCAACTGTTCTCCAATATAAAATGAAAATTCAGTTCAGTTCAGTAGCTCAGTTGTGTCCGACTCTTTGCAGCCCCATGAATTACAGCACACCAGGCTTCCCTGTCCATCACCAACTCCCAGAGTTCACTCAGACTCACGTCCATCGAGTCAGTGATGCCATCCAGCCATCTCATCGTCTGTTGTCCCCTTCTCCTCCTGCCCCTAATCCCTCCCAGCATCAGAGTCTTTTCTGATGAGTCAACTCTTCGCATGAGGTCGCCAAAATATTGGAGTTTCACCTTTAGCATCAGTCCTTCCAAATAATTAAAAATACTACATTGCTTAAAAAAATGCTAACCATCCAAAAAAACAAAAAAAAAACACTCCCTTATAACATCTTATAATAGCAACAATTTGGCTGATGCAATTTCAGTCTTAGAAAGTCAAGAGAAAAAAACAGAAAATAGAATGAAAGAAATGCCTTCTAAAACTCCTCGAGACCTTATTTTCATTCTGAAGTACAGAATGGAGTAGCAAAGAAATAATCTCATTCATGTTCTAAAACTGGCATAAGGAGCCTAACCTACTGGGTAGCACATGAAGCTCTACTCAGCATTCTGTAATCTAAATGGGAAAAGAATTTGAAAATGAATAGATACATCTGTAACTGAATCACTTTGCTATATACCTGAAACTAACACAACATTTTAAATCAACTGTTCTCCAATATAAAATGAAAATTCAGTTCAGTTCAGTAGCTCAGTTGTGTCCGACTCTTTGCAGCCCCATGAATTACAGCACACCAGGCTTCCCTGTCCATCACCAACTCCCAGAGTTCACTCAGACTCACGTCCATCGAGTCAGTGATGCCATCCAGCCATCTCATCGTCTGTTGTCCCCTTCTCCTCCTGCCCCTAATCCCTCCCAGCATCAGAGTCTTTTCTGATGAGTCAACTCTTCGCATGAGGTCGCCAAAATATTGGAGTTTCACCTTTAGCATCAGTCCTTCCAAATAATTAAAAATACTACATTGCTTAAAAAAATGCTAACCATCCAAAAAAACAAAAAAAAAACACTCCCTTATAACATCTTATAATAGCAACAATTTGGCTGATGCAATTTCAGTCTTAGAAAGTCAAGAGAAAAAAACAGAAAACAGAATGAAAGAAATGCCTTCTAAAACTCCTCGAGACCTTATTTTCATTCTGAAGTACAGAATGGAGTAGCAAAGAAATAATCTCATTCATGTTCTAAAACTGGCATAAGGAGCCTAGCCTCTTACCTCTCGTGAAAACAACTGACAAACGAACACCATAATCTAACAATATGTTACCTTCAGAGGTTCATACATTCTCTTAGTAATGTCATTAATAACATTCCCATGCAGTGTATTGGATACATGTTTGAATGATGTTACACCTTTAAAGCTGCTGAGAAATATGGATTTGTGGATATTATCTTTTGAGTATTTGTGTCATGTTACTAAGGCATGACCTAAATATTATTGGAAAACCTAAAATTCTCAGAACAAGTTTGACGCCATTTATACATGGGTTGGAAACACAGAAAATTCTTATGTGTCAGGAAAATGACTCTCTATGCCGTATAGTTCAGTGGATAGGTGGGGTGAAAAAGAGAAAAAGAAAGATGTAATGATTGATGCATTGGAAGTCTGCTACTAGTCTTGCTAGTCAATGTAGTCCTGTGTTAATCATCATTTTTATAGAAATGTTTTATTTACAGATTCATTAGAAAGCTACACACATAATGCAGAATTCTTATATTCCTCTTACCCAGGTTTCACTATTTCGAACATTTTACATTACTATGATACATTTGCTATAATTACATTATTGAGATATTACTATTAACTAAAGTCCACACTCTACTCAGACTTGATTTCTTCTAATGTATTTTTGCCCTTCCAGCTTTCTATCCAGTGTAACCCATTACATTTAGTTATCATGCCTCCTTAGCCTCCTTTAGGCTGTGACAGCTTCTCAGACATTTCTTGTTTACAGTGGCCGTGGCAGTTTTGTGGAGTACTGGTCAGGTGTGTTGTGGAATGTGCCTCAGTTGGGATTTAATCTAATATGTTCACATGGTGAGACTACGGTGATGGGCTTTGGGAGGAAGACTGCAAAGGTGAAGTGCCCTTTGGTGAGATCATGTCCTGTCGAGGATGCATGCTATCCACAGGACACCCTGATGTTAACCACTATCACTGGCCCAGGCTGTGTTTGCCAGTTTTCTCCTCTGTAAAGTAACTCTCTCCCTATACTTTTCACACTCTACTCGTTGGAGTTAAATCACAAAGCACAGCCCACACTCACGGGACAGGGAAGTAAGCTTCATCTCCTTGTGGGGTGAGTACCCACATAACTTATCTGGAGTTCTTGCTTATGAGAGAAATGTCTCTTCTCTCCTATTTCTTTCTCCATCACTTTGTTTTTTATGTTGGAACACATGAGTATTCAATCCCTTTTGCCCCCAAATACAAATCAGTGGTGTCAAGAGACATGTTTACATTTTTATAAAAGTTAATAAAGATAAGTTGGAACATTTTTCATGGTGATGATGAATACTATTTGACATTGGGTATGATGATATATTCTATAATTTCTCCAGACTTCATCTTCCTATAAATATCAGATGTATTTCACCTTAAAATTGCCATGACTCCGTATTCACCCTAGACATTCCCTGAAGGCTATAAGTGTTGCCTTGTGAGTGGAGCCCTCTAAGTTACTTGGCTTTTCCCCACCTCATTCCCATGACAATTGCATCTTACACATAATGACCTTCTCCCGCAAGTGATGTGGAGGCAAGGTTATAGTGTAACCATTTTCCTCTTTAAGGAACCAAGAGAATTCATGATCTCTTCTCTCTAGTAGATACTATTTTTTGTCTGTTTGTTTGTGTTAGTCACAGCAAAGACAAGTTATAGCTCCTTAAGTTTCTAAAGAAAAAAAATGGTTCATTTTCAACCTTTGGGAAATAATTTTAAGAAACAGTATAAGGAAACTCAGTCTTTTATCAGAGGGAGGAGGTGCCCAAGAAACTCTTATTTTTGCTTCTGCTTAATCAAAACACTGTGTGCTAAAACAAGGTTAATCTCATCCAACTTCTGCAAGGAAAAATATCAATCAAAGCAAAAAAACCATCTTATTTGTCCTTGGAAGAAAGCTGAATATAGTTCCTTGTCAAGAATTTGCTCAGTCCCAATTTTCACCCCACAAAGGAAATAAATTCCTTATAATCAAAGGTAAGGCCAAGGATAATTGCATCCAGAACAACCCATCAGTAAGTTAACTCTGACCCAGGCCCACAGACAGCTTGTTAGTTACCACCCAGGCCAGAGAGGGAGACAGACAATAGACCATTTCAGAGGTCAGTTAAGGAGACGGCCTCCCACTTAGGACTGCTGCCAGGGACCTACGATCCAGTGTCTGACATCTGGGTTCTGCAGCTGCCGAGCCTGCCCTTGTGTGGCCACAGGTGTTGGCTGTAACTCTCAGACACATGGAAGAAGGGAGTAATGTCAGCTTCCCTACGCAGATGTATGTGAGTGTGTGTGTGTGTTCATTTTGCTTTCCAAAAGGCACATGATTTTTTTGTTTGTTTGTTTCAAAATTAATGTAGTTCTGCATTATGGCAAGGAACAGTTGGGAAACTAACGAAGAAGCTTTTGTTCAAGAACAAGGGCAAAACAAAGCTGAGTTCTTAAACCTACAGGTTAGGCCGTACACCAACAGGCTGCTGGCTTAATCTTTTGAACAGGTCTTCTCAGGAGCAAAAAAAAAAAAAAAAAGAAATGGATGCAGAAACACCAATAGGCAAACACAGAACCTAAATATTTATTTTCATCCTATATCCCCTGCCATCCTTGTTCTGGATCTTCATGAGAATTTTTACTCATCAATGTGTTTTTGAGTCTGGGACAGACTGCATCCAGGCTTAACTTCACACTGCATGAGCTATAACTGTCACTTAACACACTTAAAGCGGTAAAACTAAGCTCTCCTCTTCCCCTTGCTCCTGTTTCTGAGGCAAATCTAGAAGTTTCTGTCTTAGGTATTTGAGGTCCTGACCCTAAAGATATGGGCAGTGGCAGAAATGGATGATTAAGAGAAGGAAACTAAAGTGGTAAGAACTATGCAGAGCTAATAGTCAAGAGCATTTATATCTGTGTTTCCATAATTAAACATGCACTTTCCCCTTGGTTTGCCTGCTTCGGAGCTTGTATTTAGACACTGAATTTAATGGAGGAGGAATGAATCTTCAGATTTCATCTTACTGAGTCTTTTCTAAAGAGAAATACTTGTATCCTAAGGCCAGAGGTTCTTCATCTTTTAAAACCAATGTGCCCTACAGTGTTTTCCATACTGTCCTCTAAGTATTTCACCAGCCACGACAATTTTTAACAGGTTTTATTGTGTATTTTCTATTCCAAAAACAGCAGGTCAGTTGAATATGCTTTTTCCAAGCACAGCCACCACCCCCATTTTCCTTAAGATCCTATGTGCTCTTGTTGATTTTCTATCAATCAGTCTATGCTTAGCACATAAATACATCCTCGACCAGGATTTGTTGAATGGCTGAGTCAACCAGTATAATAAATCAATACATTATCTATATGGGAGATTTCCTAAAAGTAAAGCAATAGAATTTCAAAACTTTTGTCATTTTTCAGGCCCCAGTAAGTTCCCCAAATTATCATGCTGTGTTTACACAGCTGAAAGTAATGCTGAGTTTACCAAGCGTCTACAAATTGTGCCTTTTGTCTGTTTCGGGTACTCTCCTTGTTTTCCAGGTTGGTTTTCCTCTGCCCATAATAACTGTGTGCGTCCTCTCAATGAGTGAGGCCTGATCTAGACAACACAGTGTATTTTGGTGCTGTGGATTCTCAGCCTACTTTCCCTTGTGTGTTTTTGGTTTTGTTTCTGTGTGTTCATGTCACAGAGTTTATTAATCCTGTCTGACCTGTTCTTCAAAAATTCCTTTTTCATATATTTTCCTTTGAGCACACTTGGATATTTTAAATGACCAAGTTTTAGGGGAAAACAGTTTTCTAGACGCAGTATTGCATGTTCTTTTGGGATTCATCAGTGTCTGTCTCACATTTCCTGCTCAGCCAGCTCTTCCCTCTTCATATAAACATGTTCAGGTCCCTCCCCTCCACCTCCAGCTATAAACTCCTTTTCCTTCTCTTTAGTGTCCAGCTTCTTGAGAGAGTAGTTTGTGCCTCCACTTCCTTTCTGGTCTTTCATTGACCCTCTGATTAATATGATTTCCCATCTCTGTTTAGAACTTCCAGAGGGCTGAGTCATACAAAGCCACCTCCAACCTGCCAAAGGTCTTATCTCAATTCCCTAGTGGCGGTTTATCACTGTTGATTAATTCCAGGTTCCTGAGACCAACCCTGCCTTTCCAGCCTCACCTAATGCTGTTCTCACTCAGCTCCTCTGCGTTCTTGCCCTGGTAAGCGATGCCCTATCCCCAAGCATGCCCTACCTTCTCTCACCATCCTTGCATTTCCTCCTTTTTTGCAGGTACTACCCTGACCTTCCTTCTGCTGCTGCTTCTTTTTTGTTGTTGGTTGTTTTCCAGTCAAAACCATTTCTTAGGGGATGCTTTATGGAATGAATATTCTCCAGGCAAGAACACTGGAGTGGGTTGCCGTTTCCTTCTCCAATGCATGAAAGTGAAAAGTGAGAGTGAAGTCACTCAGTCGTGCCCGACTCTTAGCGACCCCATGGACTGCAGCTCACCAGGCTCCTCCGTCCATGGGATTTTCCAGGCAAGAGCACTGGAGTGGGTTGCCATTGCCTTCTCTATGGAATATAGAGAATACAAAATTTAGGATCACAAGATGAAGCAATTTCAGTCCTCTCAAAAATCAACCCAGCCGCTCAATGCTCCGCAGATGTAAAACCACTGGTGAGACTCACTAAAAGCACGTTGTCACAGAGGAGGCTGTTTGTGAACATTCACAAGAGTATCTGTTAAGTGCCAAACCACATCACATTACACTTATACAGCAACAGTGCATTCATGCTGTTTTCATTAGGCACTAGTGGTCAGCTTCAGAAAACACCAGAAAAAAGCACCAGAGGGCTCACAAAACGGGTTAATAAAAAGAACCTGTCCTTGAAAAGCACACTGTAATGGAGGACAAGACAACACTTTTTTAAAGTTTTATGCACCCTACAGAAAGTATCCATTCCATGATCTCAAGTGACCCAGCGTGTGATCAATGTTTTTACAAGATTTCAATCAGGTAGCACCTCCTCCGGGAGCCTCTCCTTATTCTTCCTAAGCGGGACTGGATTTCCTGACACGCCCTGCCATGGCTCGTATACACGGTACACTCTCCTGTGTACTCTTCTTGCAAGGTTCTTGACCCACGGAATTATAATTGTCTCTTCACTTGTCTACTGCATAGCTCTGTGAGTGGACCCGAACATCCATGTACTACCTGGTTAACATGATGCTGACATAGTGTGTGCGGTCAGTACAAGTTGGTTGAATGGGCACATGATGGAATCACCACTGATCCAAGGAAAAGTATGGTGTTATTTTTCATCTACGGTAGAGTTTGCCTTTGAGTGTCTTTTGGAAGCCTTTAAGCATCCTTCTAGATGTTTGTACTAGAATATCCTAAATTTCTTAATGGTCCTAAACTTATCTTGTATCCTACGTAATTTAGCTCTTAAATTTTTTGAACGTAGAAATCTACCTTTGGTTTTGTTAGCTGTATCAGGAGTACTAATACTTCTTAGTATTGGATACAAAATGTAATAAATACCAAAAGAGTTTTTTGTGTTTATTATCACCTGTTTCAGATACTGTTGATTGTATTTAGATTAAATTTGGGGAGTTTAAGTGACTGTGAATCCATCTGTCATAACTTGGGTTTTATATTTCAGTTTCCCTTAATGTACACAGAGCTGGAACTTTCTTCTGTCTTCCATTAAATCAACATTGATTACTGCTAATTAAATTACATGGCTCTTCTTAAATCATAGATCTGTGCAGATTTAAACATACACCATAAAAATTGAATGCCTGCTTTTTTTAATGGGTTGTGGCATTTTGTTTTTATGTAACCTAACCTCACTGAAGACTTTGGAAATAAAAATCAACCCAGCCGCTCAATGCTCCGCAGATGTAAAACCACTGGTGAGACTCACTAAAAGCACGTTGTCACAGAGGAGGCTGTTTGTGAACATTCACAAGAGTATCTGTTAAGTGCCAAACCACATCACATTACACTTATACAGCAACAGTGCATTCATGCTGTTTTCATTAGGCACTAGTGGTCAGCTTCAGAAAACACCAGAAAAAAGCACCAGAGGGCTCACAAAACGGGTTAATAAAAAGAACCTGTCCTTGAAAAGCACACTGTAATGGAGGACAAGACAACACTTTTTTAAAGTTTTATGCACCCTACAGAAAGTATCCATTCCATGATCTCAAGTGACCCAGCGTGTGATCAATGTTTTTACAAGATTTCAATCAGGTAGCACCTCCTCCGGGAGCCTCTCCTTATTCTTCCTAAGCGGGACTGGATTTCCTGACACGCCCTGCCATGGCTCGTATACACGGTACACTCTCCTGTGTACTCTTCTTGCAAGGTTCTTGACCCACGGAATTATAATTGTCTCTTCACTTGTCTACTGCATAGCTCTGTGAGTGGACCCGAACATCCATGTACTACCTGGTTAACATGATGCTGACATAGTGTGTGCGGTCAGTACAAGTTGGTTGAATGGGCACATGATGGAATCACCACTGATCCAAGGAAAAGTATGGTGTTATTTTTCATCTACGGTAGAGTTTGCCTTTGAGTGTCTTTTGGAAGCCTTTAAGCATCCTTCTAGATGTTTGTACTAGAATATCCTAAATTTCTTAATGGTCCTAAACTTATCTTGTATCCTACATAATTTAGCTCTTAAATTTTTTGAAGTAGAAATCTACCTTTGGTTTTGTTAGCTGTATCAGGAGTACTAATACTTCTTAGTATTGGATACAAAATGTAATAAATACCAAAAGAGTTTTTTGTGTTTATTATCACCTGTTTCAGATACTGTTGATTGTATTTAGATTAAATTTGGGGAGTTTAAGTGACTGTGAATCCATCTGTCATAACTTGGGTTTTATATTTCAGTTTCCCTTAATGTACACAGAGCTGGAACTTTCTTCTGTCTTCCATTAAATCAACATTGATTACTGCTAATTAAATTACATGGCTCTTCTTAAATCATAGATCTGTGCAGATTTAAACATACACCATAAAAATTGAATGCCTGCTTTTTTTAATGGGTTGTGGCATTTTGTTTTTATGTAACCTAACCTCACTGAAGACTTTGGAAATATTAACCCTTACACATTCTTGAAGGACAAGCTCATTTTACTTTTGAAGAGAAACAAATAATTATCTGAGGAAAGACCATCATGTTGATTTTTCATGTAATCAAAGCAAATTCTAAAATATTCTTTAATTGGTCCATTCACTTGGTAGCCAGTTTACTGCATAAATTCACCTCCTTAATTTCTCTAATGGATTATAATGACCGTACGTTATTAATCAATTGCATTTCTAACCAGTTTGGTCACCACATTAATTATTACAATCTCTAAAGTTGCTCATTTTTATGGATACTCCCTTCTCCCTAGATGCAAAGATGAAGACATACATCATTTTCAACAGATGGAGAAAATTATAGTAGCCAATCTCTTAAAACTTACATTTAGTTTATAAAAAGCAAAAGGCAAAAATCCCTGTTATGTTGGTTAACACAGTTCTATGTTTCTGTTGTCTAAATAACAACTTGCAAATACTTTATAACATCAAGAAGTAATAAAATCTTCCATTAGACAAGCTTTTGGGCAAAAATAGTCTCCCAAATTCAATTTGAAACAAAGCCCTTAATCTTTATTACCTTCCTATTCTTGACTAAAACCTTGTATTAAATGAGTATCAAAGGCAACAGTTTCTTTTTCCCTCTAATTGAAAGACTATCTCCCGAAACTCTGCTCATCTTAGATTTACCAGCCTGGTAATTTTACGTGACTTTGTTTCTATGCTTAGCAGTGTACACCTATTGGAGAGTGATTGTAGAAATAAAATCCTGATTAAGCAAAGCACTAGTCTCCTGGGTGTAGGTTATTTCCATTTGGGTTTTCGAGTGTTCATGGAGATACGCTGGAGGCACAGTATCTTTTTTCTTGTAGATTGTGATAAGAGCCTCATTTCCCAGGGCAACCTCTCCAACCTGCAGGTTGGAGACTTCTGGGCTCGCTGCCTTTGTTGTGGGTCTGATGCCAGATCCCTCAGCCCAGGCCTGCTTTGTCACACTTGTTAGGTACCAAGTGCAAGAAATGTACCCAGCACTCGACAGAACAAAAGACAGAAGAGGTTGGAAGGCCACCACTTTTCATTCCAGAATGTAATGTAGCTGACAGCAAGGGCAGTCTCTCCTCAAGAGCCGGTGACAGGTTAGGTCATCAGCAAATGACGGGCAAGTAAGCCAATTTAAGTGAAACTCCTGGAAAGACGTGGCTGGGAGGGTGTGTGGGAGTTATTCAGAGGAACCCAGGAAAATTTGGTGGGAGCTATTTTTTTATTTTCCCCTTGCCTAGAGTGTGTAAGATGAAACACAAGAAGATATGAGAGAAGTAGGCAGGGGAGGGGGTAGTGGAACGGGAGAGTGTCCAGCATGCAGAAATGAAGCTGTGTTCTCTTGTGCTGTTTAGTCGCTCAGTTGTGACTCTTTGCGACCCTATAGATTGTAGCCCACCAGGCTCCTCTGTCCATGGGGGTTCTCCAGGAAAGAGTACTGGAGAATCAATTTAAATCAATCCAACCCACGTGTCCTGTGTCTCTGGCATTGCAGGCAGGCTCTTTACTGTCTGAGGTGGGAGGGGGATTCAGGGTTGGGAGCTCATATACACTTGTGGTGGATTCATGTCAATGTATGGTAAAACCAATATGGTATTATAAAGTAGATAAAGTAAAAATAAAATTTAAAAAATGAAAAAATAAAACAACTACTCAGTACAGCTCAGTTTCTAGCCCCCTCCTGAAAGTTCTCTATGCATGGAGTTCACATACATCTCAGAACCTCACTGGCATTCTGATTTTCTGTTTCTTCCACTTGCTTTCTGATGATATTGTGGGGGTGAATCTTGACTCTCTTAAATACATTGTAAATTATAGCAGGGCTGATAATCACTTTATAGGACACATTACACACGGTAGGAGCTCCTTGAAGGCCTCACTTCCAAACATTCCAGTAGTTCATCTTAAATGTCAACCATCCACACTCATCCAAAAGGTCTGCTACGCCCAAGTAAGATCTGCTATCACCACTGTCATCCAATTTATTGTCATTTCTTTCTCTGCACTTTTTTCTCCTCCTCGTTTCCACGTGTTCTTCAGTATAAGCCCCCTCCCGACCCCAGATCCTCTTCCCAAACTATATCTCCCACCAGCTAAATCACTGGCCTGCTCTGCCCACATCTCTACTCTCTATCTATCCATGTTACTTGGAGACAGAAATTTGTTTTTCTCACTTAAGAAATAGCACTCTCCCTGGTACTACCCATGACAGTAATTGTATGGAGTTTTTGTTTTGTACCTTCTCAAATGAGACATTAGGTGCAAAGGATGAAAGTCAACAATATTTATAAAATCCTTTAAAAAAATGTATTTAGCAGGATGAGGACTTCGTAAAGCAGGTGTCTATTTCATTGATAACTCCAGAGAAATAACACATTCCAGTCCTAGAGATGTTTTTGAAGCTCATGATTGAGTGTAGAACTATTCTATCATTACCAGAAATGTTTATTAAGTACCTCTTTTTCTTCTTTGTATTTTTAAATAAATCAACTATGCATCACTTCAGCTTAGGTTTGAAGCATAGAATGTCTCCTGTAAGAGATGCTCAGTAAATTATGAATGGATAGATGCGTGACTGCAGCCATGAAATTAAAAGAGGCTTGCTCCTTGGAAGAAAAGCTATGACAAACCTAGCCAGCATATTAAAAAGCAGAGGCATTGCTTTGCCAAAAAGGCCTGTATAGTCAAAGCTGTGTTTTTTCCAGTTACCACTGGATAGATGTGAGAGTTGGACTATAAGTAAAGCTGAGCACCAAAGAACCGGTGCTTTTGAACTGTGGTGTTGGAGAAGACTCTTGAGAGTCCCTTGGACTGCAAGGAGATCAAATCAGTCAATCGTAAAGGAAATCAATCCTCAGTATTCATTGGAGGGATTGATGTTGAAACTCCAATACTTTGGCCACCTGATGCAAAGAGATGACTCATTAAAAAAGACCCTGATGCTGGGAAAGATTGAAGACAGGAGGAAAAGGGGACAAGAGAGGACAAGATGGTTGGATGGCATCACTAACTCAATGCACATGAGTTTGAGCAAACCCCAGGAGATGGTGAAGGTCAGGGAAGCCTGGTGTGCTGCAGTCTATTTGGTTGCAAAGAGTTAGACACGACTGATCGACTGAATAACAACAACAATGGAAGGATGAATGGATCAATGAAAGTGAGCTGTTGTCCATCACACCTGCACATGGTCACAGATCTATGAGAGTATCATTTGCTTTGAATTGTACAGTAGGTTCTGATCATTGTTTCATGCCAGTGCACATATATACTTGTCCATTCCCCCTGGGAAAAAAGACAGCTGACAGAGTGGATGTAACCTGATGGTATATGGTAACAGCAGATACAATTTTATCTTACATTTGCTAAGTTCTTCTTATTAGCAAGCACTGTTCTAAGTGCTTTAGGTATATTATTTTATTGAGTCTTTTAAAACCTTATCATTGCCTAAAGATGGAGACAACTCAGGCTCCTATCAACAGATGAATGGCTGAACAAAATGATGAAACCACCGGAATATCATCCAGCCATGAAAGGAATGAAGTGCTGATATCTGCTGCAACATGAATGAACGGTGTAAACCTTACCTGAGGTGAAATGAGCCTTGTGAACAATATTGCACTATTACACTTATATGAACTGCCCAGAATAGATTCATTCATAAAAACAGTAAGTGGCTTAGAGGTTAGCAGGGATTTGAGGCTGGGGAGAAGGTTGCTGGCAGTTCTTGCTCAGCGAGCCGAGTTTTTGTCTGGGTTGTTGATAAAAACTGTAACTAGATCTGACAATTGCATAACATTGTGAATGTAACTGATGCCACTCCACTGTACACTTAAAATGGTCAAAACAGCATATATTTTATCTCAATAAAAGTTAGTGGGGAAAAACCCTGTTATTCAAGTTTGTTGTTCAGTCATGTCCAACTCTTTGTGACCCCATGGACTGTAGCCCGCCAGGCTCCTCTTTCCATGGGATTCTCCAGACAAGGATACTGGAGTGGGGTGCCATTCCCTTCTCCAGGGGATCTTTCCAACCCAGGGATCATACCCAGGTCTCCTGCATTGCAGGCAAATTCTTTACTGTCTCGGCCACGAGGAAAGCCCCTCAATAAAAACGAGTGGAAAAAAATCCTATTATTAGCCTAATTTTAAGTTGGAATATAACAGGAATGTTTAAACAAATACGAGTTATATATTCTGACAAAACAAGAAGTACAGGAGGTGATACAGCTCTGGTTCGCGGCCTCAGTGATATCGAGGTCATTCCCACTTTGAGTCTCTTGCCTTTTCCTGATGATGGCAAGAAAATAGCTACAACTGTATATATTGCTTCCGTGTTTGAGGTAGGAAGCGGATAAGAAGGGGATGACACTTGTCTAATTTTTTTCTTGTATCAGGAAGAAAACAGAAACTTTTCTTATTCCTCTAATACATTTCCACATGTACCTGACTGGGCAGAACTGTGCCCCCAGGCTGTCCTTAGAAGCAAGGCAAGGGAGCCTGGCTAAATAAGTGATCAGTATTTCCAGCCTCTTCTGCTGGGCTTCCCAGATGGCTCAGTGGTGAAGAATTGGCCTGCCAATGCAGGAGATGTGGGTTTGATCCCTGGGTCAGAAAGATCCCCTGGAGGAGGAAATGGCAGTCCAGCCCACTATTTCTGCCTGGGCAGTCCCATGAACAGAGGAGCCCTGAGGGCTATATAGTACTTGGGGGTCACAAAGACCCAGACACAACAGAGCATGCAAGCCTCTTCCAGGAGGCAACAGGAGATGGATTGGAAATGTCTGTTAAGGAATGAACACCATCTGGCACAAAGACAAAAATGAGCAACGGAGAGGTTAAAGCAGTTTCCTCTGCTGGAAACAAACCTGACAGGTGACATTTTGGACTGGATAATTCTCCACTGTGAGGGGCTGGCATGTGCTTTATGGGCTGTTGAGCCCCATCCCTTGCCATTACCCATCAGATAACAGTAGTCTTCCGCCCTGCACCCCGCCCCCAGTTGTGATCATCAATAGTGTCTCCAGACATTGTCCCTAATTGAGAACCACGGGGTTAGATGATTGGCCAGAATCTCATTGCTGGGACTTCCCTGGTGGTCTCATGGCTAAGACTCTGCCCTTCTAATGTAGGAGGCCTGAGTTTGTTCCTTGATCAGGGAACTAGATCCCACATGCTACAACTAAGGCCCAGCGCAGCCAAATAAATAATTAAAAAAAATATGAAGTCTCGTTGCTGAGAAATGGTGGAGCTGAGACTTCAATCCAGACACCTGAATTTACATTCCTCTTGGCCACCATCTGAGCAACATGGCCTTATAGTTAACAGGAGATATAGATCAAGTGGGCTAACTTGCTGTACACTGAGTTAATGAGACACCCATGAAATGCTTTGCCAACCATCCACATGCATTTCCTGAGTGCTTGTTATTTAGACATAATCCCTTGCAGTTTAGAAGTCATAGCACGTATTTATGATGGAGAAAGGTTCAAATAGCTTTATAACCCAAACATTTTCAACAGTGCAAAAATGTCTTAGATATTAAAACTTAGCCCTAACCCAACAGATCTTATCCCAGTATTTGATTTCTCTGTAAAGGAGTATTTAAATTATTTTCTTCTTTTTGAGGGAGCAATAATGAAAAAAAAAATAAGGTTGAGAAACATTGCTGTAGCCTAAGGAACTAGGTGGAGCAGGCAGTTTTTTTTCTGAAAAGGTGAGAAATATCATTACCTAAAATGAGATAACATAGGATCTCTAAAATGTGAATGGTGAGTGAATTTTAGGAGTCCTGCTGGGTGTTTTCATTAGATGCATCCCTTTACAGGTTCAGTCAGTAGTCATCCCAGTTAATTCAGTTTCATGGCTCTCTATTAATGAAAGTGATACATTTTTATCTTTCTCCCTTTTTTATCACATTAGTTTGGATGGAACATGCCTCCCAACAAGTGGATTTCCTCCCTTTTCTTCAGTCTCCATTATTCAAAGAGGCATCTGTTTTCTTTAAGAAATAAAAGTGTCTAGAAATACACTCACAGCATTAAAACATGTCTGCATCATCAGCTGATTACTCACATCATAGAATAGCTAGTAAATATAGTAAGGAAGACACATTTATGAACCATGAAATTTAAGAGCTCTAGCTTTAATTCCTTGATGTTGGATAAGTTACATGACCTCACTGAAGCTCCATTTTCTTATCTTTGAAATGGGCATGATGTTTGAGATAGTGTTGAGATAAGAATTAAAGGAGCTATTATATGTCAACTGCTTAGCAGAGAGCCTAGCCAGTAGTGAATGGTAAATATGTGGCAACTACTGGCAATAGTGTCTGTAAATAATATTGAGTAAAGTAGTTTTTTCTGAGAAAAAATAGATGGTAGTATGAGAATGGACTGATTCAGATCAAAGTAACCTCAGAGATTCCTCATCACTCAGTGGTTGGCTCAGGAGAGTCGGCCAGGATTGAGTCTACCTGTTCTGAACTTAATCAAGGTTCCTGCTAAGCACAGAGACAAGCTACCTAATGTTCACTCAGGAAAAGGGCCACACTGGACCCTGTCTCCCTGGTACACCTCCCTAGAGCTGATGCTGTCCACCACTCTCAGCAAGTCACTTAACATCTGCTTATCAGCATCCTCCTTTAACAATTAGGAGGAAGGTACCTGCCCTTCTTTCCTCATAAGATGGTGGAGAGTAAATTAACTCATTCATACATATCTATTCCCTGTAAGATAGCATAAGGCACAGTCCCTGTTCACAGAGTTTACATTTATTGTCTTATTTCTCTAAAACCCCTTTGCTTATATTTACAATAAGCAGGACATGAAAGCAACCTAGATGTCCATCAACAGACAAATGGATAAAGAAGATGTGATATGTATATACAATAGAATATTAGCCATAAAAAGGAACACATTTGAGTCAGTTCTAGTGAGGTGGATGAGCCTAGAGCCTGTTATACAGAGTGAAGTAAGTTGAAAGAGAAAAACAAATATCATATTAAAGCATATATATGGAATCTAGAAAAGTGGACTAATGAATCTATTTTCAGGGAATGAATGGAAACAGATGTAGAGAATGGACTTGTAGATACAGCGGGAGAAGAGGAGAGTGGAGCAAATTGAGCATTGACATATATTTACTACTATGTGCAAAACAGCTAGCAAGTAGAAGGCTGCTATATAATACAAGGAGCCCAGCCTGGTGCTCTGTGACAACCTAGAGGGGCAGGATGGGGGGAGCCCAAGAGGGAGGGGATACATACATACATACATACATACATACATACATACATACACATATACATATACATACATGGCTATGACTCATCCAGGTTATTGTATGGCAGAAACCAACATAACAATGTAAAGCCTTCAAATAAAATTATCCTTCAAATAAAATAAATATCCTTATCATCCTTCAAATAATATAAAAATAAACCCTTTACTTAACGTTTAACACATAGGAAAACATAAAAAAAAATTTATTTGTTGTTTTGTTATTCTCTAAAACATTATCAATTAAAAACGCACCTTAGCAGTATTATGCTGACTGATGAGCTGAAGGAAATGGGTGCTCACTGTTACCTGGGTGTCTGAAGTAGGTGCTTTGCATGAAGAACTCGCTAATGCTCCTGGGCTCATAATTCAGTCTATTGACTTTGGATAATAAAGTGTTCAGAGGTTAGACGCTTTTTATAGTGGGGCAGGTAGAGGTGGAAACAGGGTAACTTGGGAAAGTAGCTGTTGCTTCTATCTTCTAAATTTCTTCTCTGAAAATAAGTTCACTGTTTAGTCAGGATGTCTTCTTAGAGTTACTAAAGCTGTAGAAGGGGGTTGGGAGAGAGATTCTGTGCAATTCTTTCTAAACCCTATATTTCTGACACTTTTTTCAAGTTGTTAAAATATACATGAGATATTAATGTGAAGAAGATACAAGAAATAATCCAGAGCTTTATTTTATGTTTGTACCTTCATCTGGCTATAAAGGAAATGGCTCACAGATTATAGCAGTCACTTTTTATACTGACCACACTAGTTTAGAGTTACAATCACTATAACAACTACTAACCACTCTATTTGCTAGAGGGGCACATATTCTAGACTAAATTTTGGCTTAGGGAACTGCTGTTAATTCCATCACATGAATCATAGGATAATGTTATAAAATGTTCATAGCTAAGCACTGGATTTATCTTCTTTGACACTGTACTAGATTCCTTCAAGAAATTCTCTTGCCTAGAGATTACTGTTATAAATCATCCCAGTATCTGACTTGAAATCTTGCTGGTCCCAACCACTGGGCTTGGAACTCTTACTGCCTTTTAGTCGTCATCTCAAAAACATAATTGAATGTATTTATTCCTCTCTTCTGAAACATTTTCCTTCAAATCAACCTAATTCACCCTTCCCTCATTTCCTCATGCCAGACATCCTAGAATGTGAAGTTAATTGGGCCTTAGAAAGCATTACTATGAAGAAAGCTAGTGGAGGTGATGGAACCAGCTGAGCTATTTCAAATCCTAAAAGATGATGCTGTGAAAATGCTGCACTCAATACACCAGCAAATTTGGAAAACTCAGCAGTGGCCACAGGACTGGAAAAGGTCAGTTTTCATCCCAATCCCAAAGAAAGGCAATGACAAAGAATGCTCAAACTACCACACAATTGCACTCATTCACATGCTAGTTGGAGAAGGAAATGGCAACCCACTCCAGTACTCCAGTATTCTTGTCTGTAAAATCCCATGTATGGAGGAACCTGGTAGGGTACAATCCATGGGGTTGCAAAGAATCAGACATGACTGAGCGACTTCACTTTCACATGCTAGTAAGGCTATGCTCAAAAACCTTCAAGCTAGGCTTCAAGAGTACATGAACTGAGAACTTCCAGATGTACAAGCGAGATTTAGAAAAGGCAAAGGAACCAGAGATCAAATTGCCAACATCTACTGGATCATTAAAAAAAAAAAAAAAAAAACAAGAGAATTCAAAAAAAACATGTATTTCTGCATTATTAACTATGCTAAGTCTTTGACTACGTGGATCACAACACACTGTGGGAAATTCTTAAAGAGATGAGAATACCAGACAACCTTACCTGTCTTCTGAGAAACCTGTAAGCAGGACAAGAAGCAACAGTTAGACCTGGACATGGAACAACAGACTGGTTCAAAATCAGGAAAGGAGTACATCAAGGCTGTATATTGTCACTGTGCTTGTTTAACTTATATGCAGAGTACATCATGTGAAATGCTGGGCTGGAAGACTCACAAGCTTGAATCAAAATTGCTGGGAGAAATATCAACAACCTCAGATATGCGGATGACACTACCCTTATGGCAGAAAGCAAAGAGGAACTAAAGGGCCTCTTGATGATAGTTAAAGAGGAGAGTGAAAAGGCTGGCTTAAAACTCAACATTTCAAAAGCAAAGATCATGGCATCTGGTCCCATCACTTCCTGGCAAATAAATGGGGGGGGGGGACGGGAAACAGTGACATTCTATTTTCTTGGGCTCCAAAATAACTGTAGATGGTGACTGCAGCCACAAAATTAAAATAGACACTTGCTCCTTGGAATCATCACCATGACAAACCTAGACAGTATATTAAAAAGCAGAGACATCACTTTGCTGAGAAAGGTCCACATTGTCAAAGCTATGGTTTTTCCAGTAGTCATGTGCAGATGTGAGAGTTGGACCATTAAAAAGAATTTCACATGCTAGTAAGGCTATGCTCAAAAACCTTCAAGCTAGGCTTCAAGAGTACATGAACTGAGAACTTCCAGATGTACAAGCGAGATTTAGAAAAGGCAAAGGAACCAGAGATCAAATTGCCAACATCTACTGGATCATTAAAAAAAAAAAAAAAAACAAGAGAATTCAAAAAAAACATGTATTTCTGCATTATTAACTATGCTAAGTCTTTGACTACGTGGATCACAACACACTGTGGGAAATTCTTAAAGAGATGAGAATACCAGACAACCTTACCTGTCTTCTGAGAAACCTGTAAGCAGGACAAGAAGCAACAGTTAGACCTGGACATGGAACAACAGACTGGTTCAAAATCAGGAAAGGAGTACATCAAGGCTGTATATTGTCACTGTGCTTGTTTAACTTATATGCAGAGTACATCATGTGAAATGCTGGGCTGGAAGACTCACAAGCTTGAATCAAAATTGCTGGGAGAAATATCAACAACCTCAGATATGCGGATGACACTACCCTTATGGCAGAAAGCAAAGAGGAACTAAAGGGCCTCTTGATGATAGTTAAAGAGGAGAGTGAAAAGGCTGGCTTAAAACTCAACATTTCAAAAGCAAAGATCATGGCATCTGGTCCCATCACTTCCTGGCAAATAAATGGGGGGGGGGGACGGGAAACAGTGACATTCTATTTTCTTGGGCTCCAAAATAACTGTAGATGGTGACTGCAGCCACAAAATTAAAATAGACACTTGCTCCTTGGAATCATCACCATGACAAACCTAGACAGTATATTAAAAAGCAGAGACATCACTTTGCTGAGAAAGGTCCACATTGTCAAAGCTATGGTTTTTCCAGTAGTCATGTGCAGATGTGAGAGTTGGACCATTAAAAAGACTGAGTGCTAAAGAATTGATGCTTTTGAACTGTGGTATTGGAGAAGACTCTTGAGAGTCCTTGGGCAGCAAGGAGATCAAACAAGTCAATCCTAAAGGAAATCAACCCTGACTATTCATTAGAAGATCTGATGGTGAAGCTAAAACTCCAGTACTTTGGCCACCTGATGTGAAGAGCCAACTCACTGGAAAAGATCCTGATGCTGGTAAAACTTGAGGACAAGAGGAGAAGGGGACGACAGAGGATGAGATGGTTGGATGGCATCATCAACTCAATGGACATGAGTTTGAGCAAACTCTGGGAGATAGAGAAGGACAGGGAAGCCTAGTATGCTGCAGTTCATGGGGTTTCAAAGAGTTGGACATGACTTAGTGACTGAACAACTCATTTCTTCATAGTAGTATTAATTTTATCACAAAACTTTTTATCACTTAAGCTTTTTTTTTTAACTGCCAGAGTGGAATATCTGACTATAAAGTTGAAAGCACAAAAGTCAGGAAATGCTAGGTGAAAACTCTCTCAACAACAATAAATCCTTCTTATGGCCCTTTCTGCATCCTCTAGTATCCATTTAATAGCCCAGTTAGTCATCCTACATCCTTTACAGGAAAACATTAATTTTTGGCTCCCTGGTTTTTGCCTGATTGTATTCAAGCAATTCTTTTACTTTGGAATTTCTGATTCTTTTTTTTTTTTTTCCTTTCTACCTTATCTCCTTTATTCTAAGTCTCAATGGGGTTGAGAGTGATTTACATTGAAGAAGAAAAATACAGGGCCCCACACAAAAATTTCATAAACTTTGAGGTGGATTTCTTTAGACTTGGATGAAATGTTTTGTCTAGATTTATTCATCACCTTTGGTTTCTGGGATGTGGTAAGGAATCTTGGCCTTTGAGATGGACCAGAATGAATAGAGATGCTCAGGAAATATCTCCTAAGTAAGTGTAATAATAAATGCTCCTTAAACTGTTCACTTTATTCCCATGTCTTGTATCATTTGACACACCATGAAGTTTGAGTTCTGCCTGGTGGATGCCCATGCTGGGTGGTATGATTCTGGTTAGGACTTCTTATGGCATGTCTAAACCTTGCCAAATAATAATTATTATTTTCTCCTAACAAAACCTCATTGCATCATACAAATACAAACATAAAGGAGCACTCTTTAATTAAAAACCATATAATAAAACATACACTACATTTTAAGTATACTTCTTATAAAGCTAGGACTAAAGAAATACATGTATCCAGGTAGAGACAAATACTCACTAACATTTAGCTGTTCTTAGTCACTGAGTCTCTCTCTGGGGCTTTCCCGGTAGCTCAGCAGTAAAGAATCCACCTGCCAGTGCAGGAGATGTAAAAGATGTGAGTTCTATCCCTGGTCTGGGAAGATCCCCCAGAGGAGGGCATGGCAACCCACTCTAGTACTCTTGCCTGCAGAATACCATGGACAGAGGAGCCTGGAGGGCTACCATCCATAGGGTCACAAAAAGCAGGACACCACTGAAGTGACTTAGCACACACACACACTGGGCTTGTGTAGGTCCCAGTTTAAATATGGAGCTTTCCAGGACTTGTCCATCAAAGCTCTCTGAGGAAGTTTCTATAAAACCTTATACTTTTCTCTAGTATCAGTGATATGTTATTAGTAATCAGGGACATGAAATTTTAAAATGCAGTATAATACCAATCCATGCCTACTATGAACTCTAAAGTTAAACAATCAAAAAATTTATAGAGGCTGTGGAGCAATTGAAGCACCCTTAAAATGTTGATAAGAGTGTGAATAAATATGGTCATATACTCAGACTGAAAATATGCCTTTTTTACTATTTAGCAATTGTACTTTTAAGTATATACTCAAAAGTGTTCATCAAGACACATGTAGTAGAATTATAGTAACAGCCCTAAGACGGAAACCCAATATAAATTATTGCACAGTGAATTGGAACAGAAAATGAATTATATACACACAGACTAAAAATCTATACAGTAATAAAAATAAACTGAAGTTCAAGCAACTAGCAATACTGTAAATAAATCCCACAAATATATTGATGAGTGAAAGAAGTCAAGCATAGAATAATACACGTAGCATGACACCACATATATAAAGTTCAAAAATGGGCAAAGTTATTCTAAGGCATAAATGAAAATAGTATTTGTATTAGGTTTTTCTAGAAATACAGTGTGTGAGAGAGAGAGAGAGGGATTGAGAGAGAGATTTATTATATAGAATCAGCTCACATGATTATAAAAGTTGGAAATTTCCAAGATACTCAGGGTTAGCTGGCAAACTGCCGGCCCAGGAGAGTTGATGGTTTAGCCTCAGTCCTAAGGCCTATAGGCTCAAGATACAAGGAAAGCCAAGGCTTCAGTTTGAGTTTTAAGGAGAGGAAAGACCATGTTCAGACAGGAAGAATTCTCACTCAGGGGAGGGTCAACCTTTTAGTTCTATTCAAGATTTCAACAGATGGGATGAGGTACCCATGTTATGGAGGGCAATCTGCTTAATTATTAATCTATTGATTTAAATGTTAATCTCATGCAAAAGCACCTCACAGGAACACACAGAACAATGAGCAGACATCTGGGGACCTTGTGGCCTAGTCAAATAGACATGTAAGATTAACTATTACAGGACTTAGATTGGACGGTATGGTAGAAGCACACAGTGGGGCTGCTGGTAACGCTGTTTCCTGAGTGTTGGTCACACATAGATGGCCACTTTGTGAAAGCTTATCAAACTGCATATTTACAATCTGTGCAACTTCCTATACACACATATGTGTTGGTAAAATGCTTACTGAAAATAAACTGTATTTAATGAAGATTTAAATTATTTACATATATATAACTAGTCCCCTAATATAGCTTATAAAATATGTCTGTAAATATATCCACAAGGCATTCTTCATTTTATAATTTCAACTGAAGATGATTTTTGATCTTCTAATTAATTTTATATACATATGGCATAATTGCAAAAATTTAATGAAGTTGACTTGCAGTACCTATCAAATATGTATAGTTAATGTATAAATTAATAAAGTCTTTTTTTTTT
>SJYC01050969.1:0-13897 GCA_006408675.1 Madoqua kirkii | reverse complement strand
TTTGCTTATGTATATAAATTGTCTTCCAAACTTTGTATCGGAGTGGTTAATATAAAACTTTAAAAAATTAGAATGTCAAAATAAAAACTATAAAACCATTAAGAATAATGATAATTCATTAATAAGAAAGAGGTATAAGCATAAAATATAATTATAGAAATAAATATGGAGAATATCTTTCCAAATTGCCAGGTTGTTTTTTTTTTTTTTTTAAACATGATCACTATCAACATAGTAGAAAATGTGAACAACTGTTAGTTAGAGGTGAATGGTAATTCATTCTCACTAAATTGAGTTAGTCACATTATAGTTGTCCTTCATATCAACTCCAATTCTGACTTTCCCCTGCTTATTTATATGCTATTCACTCATATTTCTATAGGTCTCTCTGCTTAGAAGGCTCGATAAGGCAGAGAGACCCTGCCCATAATTTGCCCTACTCCCAACACCTAGAATAGTATTAGTCATGGAAAAGGCACTCAGTACTTAAGTGTTGAATAAATGTGTAATAGTTAATGCTTCTCTAAACTTAGTGCTAGGTAGTTAGAATAGGAAAAAAGAGTCCACATTGCCAGTGGCTAAAAGACAAAGAAAGGAAAAAGCCCACAAAAACAGAACAAAGGAATGTCCGTGAACTGGAGTGAGAACCTCAGGTGAAACAAACAGCCCTCCTAGATTGCCCAATTTACATATGGCAGATTCGGGAGAGGAGAACAAACATATAAAAATAAGAGCCAAAATTGAGCTCCTCTCTTCTTTTGGGTCAGCCCACGCTCACGCCTTGAGGATGTATTTTCCTTTGTTTGCCTAATAAAACTGAGTTGTAATCAAGCTGTAACACTACTCTGCCACTTCAAATTTTTGCTGTGGTGAGACAGAAATGAGGAAATTATACACTCCCTCAACTCTCTGGTGCCATTATTTGGATTTAACCTGGCTGAAACAACTTCAGTGGGGCCAAGAACACCAGAAACCCAATTCAGCGAAAGGTCTCATGATGGAAGCTGAATGCAAAGAAAACCCAGCACAGGGAAGTGACAAGAAGCCCAGTGTGCTGGAAACCAGGACAGCTAAAACAAACTCACCAGAAAGCTCACACGGCTCACTCTCAGATTCCAGAAGATCTTCAGTTAAGGAGGGAGGTCCTCACTCCCAGAGCTGGAAGGACATATGGCTAACAAAATCTTAATTCCTTTACAATCTCTTGTTTCTTCAAACCCCCTGTGAACAGGAGAGTGGCAGTGTGTGCAACTGAGGGACTCTGGTAGGGGATACTCCCCAGTGTGTCCTGAAGGTTCTACTGTCTGCTATGCCTTAGTAGCTGTTGCTCAAGTGGGTGAGGGCCCTTCTGTCCTTAATCTTCTTTGTGCCAAGGATCAGGCCAATGAAAACTGTGAGCATGGGTCAGGTACTTAGCAGAATTTCTGACAGGTTATGAAGTGGATTTCTTGGCACATTTTTCCCATTGCTTTTTCCTCCCATCCTTCAGCTCCTCTCTCCATGTATGCCACTGCTTACAAAATGTTGGGCAGGTAATCATCTTTCAGAGAAGGCAATGGTAACTTACTCCAATATTCTTGCCTGGAGAATCCCAGGGATGGGGGGGCCTGGTGGGCTGCCGTCTATGAGGTTGCACAGAGTTGGACACGACTGAAACAGTTTAGCATCATCATCATCATCATCTTTCCATTTCTAAAAGATGTGCTTGAAACTGTTTACCTAAGATTGGGACTCAAACCCACGTGGCAGGGACTCTGTTTATGTCGTATCCAACTGGAACTTGAGTTGGTCAAAACCCATGGTGCCTGGCTTCAGTACCTAATGAAGCTCAGGTTCTTGATGTCTCATCGAAAAAAACTCAGTGAGAAACACAATGATAGGTAAGAGGTAGATTTATTCAGATTCAGAGAGAAGCACACTCCACAGGGTGTGGGGAGTTACAGAGGGCAAATAGGGCAGCCATGGAATGTGGTATGTTTTGTTTTTTATCAGCTGGATGATTTCATATTCTAATGAGTGGGAGGATCATTTCAACAATTGGGGCCACCTGATGACAGTGCCTTGGAACTGTCCTGGCAATTCTGGGTATGTCATTTAGCTTGCAGATAGAGGATCAAAGTTTAGTTGAATTTGACTTGTCATCTTGGACCCATTTGATTTTAATCAGTTTATGTTATGCCCTTGAGCTATGTCATTTTTTCAAAAGTTGTGCCTTGCCCTCTTCCCTCCTGTTTCATGCTCCTTTCCTTAGGCCCATCCCAGCCTACAGTGTTGCTTCTACAATCTACTGGAGACATAACCAGAAAATAGCTGGCCCTTGGTAGGGAAATACTATGTAATATCCAATCCCTCTAGATATTCAGGCCATCTTCCATGTTTCTTACAACATGTGCAACAATAGCATCTCTCAGTGAACCTGCTAGGGCAGGCACACAATGCCTGCTGAAAGTTCATCTGTGAGTTGCATCCCTTCAAGGAAATTTAGCTTCCAGGGATAATGTTTACCACTTTGAGAGTTTCCTTGAAGGCCTTTTGGACCCAAACTCTTACCACCCTTCTCCTAAAGTTACAAACATACCCCTGAATCAAGTCTCCACTCTGCTTTTATGAGATATCTGGTCTGTTGCTGCTTATCAATTTGTTCTTAAGCCAGTTACTAACTCTTACAACCAGGACCCTGCCCCACTGTAGGCAACACAGCTCCACTCAGCTTATTATTAAAATACTCTTAATGCCCCTAACAGGACCAGATAACCCACTCCTTTGTCATTACTTCTGTTATTACCTAAAATGGGCCTATGACAGAAAAGGTTTTTGTCATAGACCCTTTTTACCATTGGAAAAACCTCAAACTGCTCTTAATAAGGACTAGGGGAAGAAATCAATTTCTCACATTCCCTTAGAGCAGTAAGAAGATAACGCTTATGGCTGTTTCACCAGGTTCCTAGTCTCAGGGTATAGGCTTGGATTGCTTTACATCATAATATCTATTCCCAACCATGGTGGACAAACCAGCAATGAGTTAAGATTAAAACCCTTAATCCTACCCAGACTAGTCATGCTGGAAACCTTGAGGACTCTCAAGTCCAGTTCTAGGCTCCTAGAAGGTGGGCCTGCCTCAACCTGCCTAGGGATGTGGTCCTTGGAAGGTTGCCACATCTCAACATGCCTGGGGATCTGCCAGACCAAGTATTTCAGGAGATTGACACACCTCGACCTGTCCAGGAACCCAATTCTTGGGAGGCCGACATGACTCAACCTGCCCAGGGATTTAATCTCCTGGAGGTTGTCATGCCTTAACCTGCCTGGGGAACTGCACATTTACCCGAGGATACTCAGCTCTCAGATTTCAACAGTACTGGGTAGGGTGAGCATCAGGAAGACTCACCCCTAAGGAAGTCTACCCATAAAAATAGGAGGCCTATTAGTTTGTTTTTTTTGTTTGTTTGTTTGTTTTTCTCTCCCTACCTGTCACCACTATCTTTCAGATAGGGCATAACCAATCCACTTCCCGACAGACACCCTTGAGATGCATCCTTGATAACTGGAAGTTGTTCAATCCTCTAACTCCAAGGAAAAGTTGCTTAAAATTCTTTTGTGCCACTGTGTTGCCATGGTATCCTCTAGGGGATAAGGAACATTGGCCTGAGGATGGGAGTTTAAATTACAATACCATTCTGCAGCTAGACTTATTCTACAAAAGACAAAGGAAATGGACAGAGATCCCTATGTCCAAATTTTCTTCCAACTAAGAGATATGAAGGAACTCTGTCTTAAGTATTGGATTGCTGTATACCCTAAAAGTGACCCTACTAAGCAAATGGTGTTAAGCACAGATAACCAAGAGAAGGAAGCCTCCCATGAAGGCTCATTCCCATGGCTCCCAAGTTGCCTGGTGCTCCTTCCTTGTGTTCAAATGTGCCTTCATTTCCGGAAGCACCCCCTCCACAAAAGCCAACTAAGGTATGTCCCTTAGTTGAAACTGGAGGAGAATTTGGACCAACCCAAGTCCATAAGCCCTTCTCCCTCTTAGAACTAAGACAGATCAAACAAGACCTGGGAACCTATTACAGATGACCCAGGAAAATATAAAAATACATTCCAACACATTACCTAGGACTTCCCTGGTGGCTCAGATGGTAAAGCGTCTGCCTACAATGCGGGAGACTCAGGTTCAGTCCCTGGATCGGGAAGATCCTCTGGAGAAGGAAATGGCAACCCACTCCAGTACTCTTGCCTGGAAAATCCCATGGACAGAGGAGCATGGTAGGCTACAGTCCGTGGGGTAGCAAAGAGTCGGACACGACTGAGTGAATTCACTTCACTTCACTGCAATTCACTTCACTTCAACACATTACCTTGGCCTTTGACTTGACATGGTAGGACATCATGGTCATATTTAGTCAAATTTTATCTAGCCCTAAGTGTGCTAGGGTTTTAAAGGAAGACAGAGGGTATGCTATGGGGCTTCACATGTTAGGCAATAAATACCCAGTGGGGGAAACTGCAGTCCCCTTCTCAGATCCTAATTGGAATTATAATGACCCTGAGCACATCTGGGAAAGGGGTCGTTTTCTGATCTGTATAAAGGCAGGACTAAAAGCATCCCACCAAAAGGTAGTCAGCTCTGCCCAGGTCTCAGCAATAACTCAGGAGCCCAGTGAGAACCCTATTGCCTTTCTGGAAAGGGTAAAAAAGGCCCTCCTTTACCAATCTGAACCTAGATTTTTATGAGGGACAGGTGATTTTAAAGGACAAATTCCTATCCAGTGTGCATCAGATATCAGGACAAAGTTACAACAGCTACAGCAGAAGGACCCTGCTGCCTCTTTAGACGAGATGGTCCAGACAACCACCAACACGTTTTATAACAGAATAAGAGAGGGAAGCCAAGTCCCAGGACGAGGAGAGAAAGAAAGAGATAAGGCATGCCCAGATGCTGGTTGCCCTCCAGGGAAGCCCTATGGCAAACCCTGAGTTCTTAAAGGACAAGACACAAGGCAAATGCCTAATCTGTAGACACTGAGCCATAGAGTGACCAAACAGTGACAAATCTCCTAAAACAATTTGCTACAAATGCCATCAGTTGGGACTTTGGGCAGCATTTAGCCCTTGGGACTCAAGAGCCTCAAGGTCAAACACCAAGCCTTCCCTCAGGATGGTTCAATAGGACTGGAGTTCCAGCCAGCCTGCCTGTTACAGATAACTATCACAGGGCTGGAGCCAAGGGTGCAACTGGATGTGGCAGTAAGTCTGAGAATTCGGTTGACACAGGGGCTACCTATTCTGTCCTGACCTCCTATTCCAGAGGCTTCTCCCCCCAAACCTGTACCATTTTGGATGTTACATGCAAAACCAATTACAGAAAGATTCACCTGAGCATTTCTTTGTTGCTGGGATGAACAAATATTTTCCCACCAGTTTCTGGTGGTCCTTGAGTGTCCTACTCCCTTATTGGGAAGAGATGTACTCACTAAACTGGAGACCACCCTTGTGATGGGAAACTTTTCAGCCCCTAGAGCCCTACAGTATCTGGTTACCACTGAGAAACCCATTACACCCTCTCCAATAGGAAGGAACAAAAACTATGGGAGCACAAAATTAACCCCCTGGTGTGGGACCAGGGAACCCCTGGACAAGTGCACCAACCAGAACCAGTCATAACCTACCAGTCATCATTTTCCTCCAAAATCCCACTGAGTTTCCAAACTGGAAAAAATATCCCCTTAGAAGAGAAGCTCAAGAAGGACTACAGCCTCTAATAAATAAATTCCTTGCCTGTGAGCTATTGATCCCCACCAATTCACCATGTAGCACCCCGATCCTCCCTTTAAAGGAAAAGGATGGGACCTGGCAAATGGTTCAAGATCTCTGGATCATAAATAAAGCTGTAGTTTCCTTCCATCCTTCCATCCCACAGTACACAATCCCTATGTAATCTTTGGGAAAATCCCACCCAGTGCTAAGTGGTTTATAGTCCTGGATCTCAAGAATACATTCTTTTGCATACCGTTGGCTAAGGAATACCAATATCTTTCTGCCTTTGGGTGGAAGACTCCAGGAGAAAAACACCAACAGGTGAATTGAACAGTATTACCTCAGGAGTTCAGAGATAGCCCCCACTTGTTTGGGCAGGCTGTTAGCTGGGATCTCCTAGATCTAGACCTGGGAAATAATGGGAAAATATTACAATATGTAGATGACCTAGTAATCTGTTCTCCAGATGAGAAAAATGCCCAGGGACATGCAATTCAGGTTCTAAACTTTCGGGGAGAGAGGTGATATAAAGTCTCCCATGCTAAGGCACAGATGGTCAAGACAAAGGTCACTTACCTGGGAGTTTAGATTTCACACAAGTCCGAGAGGCTGTCCTCTGATGGAGTACAAGGAATCTTCCAGTTACCCTCCCCCCATGACTCGAAAACTATTGAGATATTTCCTGGGGGCTATATGAGTATTGTAGAATCTGAATACCCAACTATGGTCTAATTGCCTAGCCCTTATATGAAAGCTTGAAGGGACAGGATGATTCAATCACATTGATGTGGGGAACTCTGCAAAAGAAGGCAGAGGCTATAATAAAACAAGTCTTAACTCAAGCACTCACCATGAGGTTGCCAGACCCAGAAAAAGCATTCCAACTTTATGCCCATTAAAAGAAAGGAATAGCCTTGGGAATGTTAACTCAAAAGTTGGGACCTGAGACCCAGCCTGTGGCTTACTTATCCAAGAGGTTCAACCCAATTGCCTCCCTGCCTTTGAAATCTTGCAGTTATTGCAGTCTTCATAGAAGATGCTTTAAAACTAGTTTTTTGTTGTTGTTGTTGTTGTTTTTGGGAAGGGGTGGTGGTGTGGTGGTGGCAAACGCTATTTTTAACAGCCATCAAGTGTAATAACTCCTAAATGGGAGAGATTTTTCCTCCAAAATCCCACTGAGTTTCCAAACTGGAAAAAATATCCCCTTAGAAGAGAAGCTCAAGAAGGACTACAGCCTCTAATAAATAAATTCCTTGCCTGTGAGCTATTGATCCCCACCAATTCACCATGTAGCACCCCGATCCTCCCTTTAAAGGAAAAGGATGGGACCTGGCAAATGGTTCAAGATCTCTGGATCATAAATAAAGCTGTAGTTTCCTTCCATCCTTCCATCCCACAGTACACAATCCCTATGTAATCTTTGGGAAAATCCCACCCAGTGCTAAGTGGTTTATAGTCCTGGATCTCAAGAATACATTCTTTTGCATACCGTTGGCTAAGGAATACCAATATCTTTCTGCCTTTGGGTGGAAGACTCCAGGAGAAAAACACCAACAGGTGAATTGAACAGTATTACCTCAGGAGTTCAGAGATAGCCCCCACTTGTTTGGGCAGGCTGTTAGCTGGGATCTCCTAGATCTAGACCTGGGAAATAATGGGAAAATATTACAATATGTAGATGACCTAGTAATCTGTTCTCCAGATGAGAAAAATGCCCAGGGACATGCAATTCAGGTTCTAAACTTTCGGGGAGAGAGGTGATATAAAGTCTCCCATGCTAAGGCACAGATGGTCAAGACAAAGGTCACTTACCTGGGAGTTTAGATTTCACACAAGTCCGAGAGGCTGTCCTCTGATGGAGTACAAGGAATCTTCCAGTTACCCTCCCCCCATGACTCGAAAACTATTGAGATATTTCCTGGGGGCTATATGAGTATTGTAGAATCTGAATACCCAACTATGGTCTAATTGCCTAGCCCTTATATGAAAGCTTGAAGGGACAGGATGATTCAATCACATTGATGTGGGGAACTCTGCAAAAGAAGGCAGAGGCTATAATAAAACAAGTCTTAACTCAAGCACTCACCATGAGGTTGCCAGACCCAGAAAAAGCATTCCAACTTTATGCCCATTAAAAGAAAGGAATAGCCTTGGGAATGTTAACTCAAAAGTTGGGACCTGAGACCCAGCCTGTGGCTTACTTATCCAAGAGGTTCAACCCAATTGCCTCCCTGCCTTTGAAATCTTGCAGTTATTGCAGTCTTCATAGAAGATGCTTTAAAACTAGTTTTTTGTTGTTGTTGTTGTTGTTTTTGGGAAGGGGTGGTGGTGTGGTGGTGGCAAACGCTATTTTTAACAGCCATCAAGTGTAATAACTCCTAAATGGGAGAGACCATTTATGGATGTCTGATCAAAGGATCCTCAGATATCAAGTAGTGCTGATGGAAAATTCAGGCCTAATTGTTAGGTAGGTAGAATAGGGAAACGGAGTCCAAAATGGCGGTGACTAAATAAAAAACAAGGAAGGTCAAAGGAAGGTCCGAGGACAAGACTGAAGACTTCAGGTGGAACAAACAGCATCCCTGGCTAAGCTCAATTTGCACAGGGCGGGCCCAGGTGGAAGAAAACATATAAAAGGAAGAGCCAAAGTGCTCGCTCTCTCTTTCTTTCTCTCCCGCGTACGTGCATGTCTCTCTCTCTTCCTCTCCCACATGCGTGCGCTCTTTCTCTCTCTCTCTCTCCCATTCTCCTGCTATCTTCTAAATAAAATAGAGCTGTAACATGGTTTGTCCAAGACCTGAGAGCTGTGACATGCCGAGAGCTCTAATGTCCGTTGCTCCAAATCTTTGTTGTAACGAGACAAAGAACCGGGGAACATACACTCGTGTGACATAATTATATCCCCTTACAAGGTTCTTAACCCAGTCACCCTCCTGCCTACCCCTGAGGGCTCTCTTCCCTTTCATTCTTGCTTAAAAACCTTGGACCACTGGACAAAACCCTGAGAGGGATTGTCAGAAGATCCTCTGACCAATTGTGAGGAAATCTGGTACACTGATAGAAGCAGCTTTGTTTTGGGTGAAAAAAGAAGGGCCAGATATACAGTAGTCTCTAATTTTGAGATGATAAAGGCTAAACCTTTGCCACCAGGTACTTCAGTCCAATTAGCTGAGCTCATAGCCCTGACTCAAGCTTCAGAGCTGGGAAAAGGAAAAAAAAGTAGTCATTTACACTATCTCCAAATATGCCATTCTGGTGCTACATGCGCATGCTGCTATTTGGAAAGAAAGAGGCAACTTGACAACCTGAGGGTCCCCAATAAAGTATGGTGATCAAATCCTCAGGATCTTGGAGACAGTCCATCTGCCCACTGAGGATTCAGTCTCCCATTATAAAGGATGTCAAAAAGGGAGCACAGAAGTAGCACAAGGGAATCAAGTAGCCAATCAGGTAGCTAAGAGAGCAGCATTACAAAACAGCAACCTAATAGTGATTGCCACCTTAGTTCCACAGACTAGTTTTCCAGAAACTCCTTCATATACTGAAAGTGTGACTCTTAAAGCTAAGAGTGAGGGCTTTCAAGAAGATCATATGGGGTGGTTTCAAAAGGAGGGACTCTTTTTTCTGCCTGGAAACCTCCAATGGAAGTTGTTTAACTCCTTACATGACTCATTTAAGGGGAAAGGCCCTCCAAAGATTACTAGAAAGGTCCTTCAAAAGAAACAGACCTCCAAATGATCATAGGGCAAGTGGTCTCCTCTTGTCCCTCTTGCCAATAAAACAACCCCCAAGGAGCTCAAAGACCCCAGCTGACTCAGCCCAGTAATGACATCGGACCTACCCAAGACTGGCAAATGGGATTCAGACAGATGCCAGTTTCTCAAGGGTATAAATACCTATTAGTCATGATAGATACATTCACAGGATGGATTGAAGTTTTCCCACCTGGACTGAGAAGGCTGAGGAGGTGGTATAAAACGGCTCCTTGAAATCATTCTGAGATTTGGTCTACCCAGGTCATTACAAAGTGACAATGGGACATCATTTACTTCTAAGGTAACACAAAGGGTCTCTAAAGCATTGGGCATTACTTACTATATCCATTGTACCTGGAGGCCTCAGTCTTTAGGAAAAGTAGAAAGAGGCAACTAATTGTTAAAACCAGCGATAAAAAAGATAACCCAGGAGACCTCTATGGGATGGAAGGAGGTTTTACCAATAGCTCTCCTCAACACCCATATTGCCCCTAAGGGGCAGGTTGGTCTTAATCTATATGAGATGCTGTATGAGAAACATTTTGTTTATGTCAATGACCTCTTCCTAGATCCAGAGGCTCAGATCCTCTGGTCTTATACCAAGGCCACTGGGCAATTCCAACAATTTATATGCTTGTGGAGTGTCAACCAGGACCCAAAAGACTAAAGAGCCATCACTATGCTCCAGAAATTTAAGTCCTAATTAAAGTCTGGAAAGATGGGTCCCCAAAGGCTCAACTCTAGTCCACATGGAAGGGCCCCTCCCCTGTAACACTTTCTACCCCCACAGCAGTCAAGGGTACCAGGATATGACTCCTGGATTCACTATTCATGAGTCAAGCCATGGAAGAAAACAGAAGAGGACACTCAATACACCTGTGAGCCCCTGAGAGAGCTCAGATACCTATTCAGGACTACAAATGAGTACCATTCTAATGAACACCCTCAAAATTAAGTTTCTGGGGATAAGATTTCTCGGGATAGCTCTGAATAGGCAACACAGGTTGGCAGGGGTTGTACTCCAAAATAGACAAGAGATAGATCTCCTGATCCCTGAACAAGGAGGAACTTGAGCCATCTTAAATGAAATGTGTTGTTTCTAGGTAAATAAAGTTAAAGAAAGTCTTAGTTAAGCTAAGTTAAAGAAAGTCTCACAGTCCTCAAGAAAAACATTCAGATCATCCACGATCTCAAAGAATGAGCTAGAGAGTTCCTGAGGTGGCTACAATATCTCTTTGGGGGCTTCTTTTCCTGGTGAGATGTAACTTGGAGTTGGCTAACCCTACTAATCCCTGTTATCACCATATGGATGTTGCTTATGATTGCTCCATGTATTATCAATTGTCTAATCCATTTTGTGTCTGCCCAGGTCAACAAACTACAACATGCAAGCCAGTTCAACAAGGATATATCAAACTACCTCTGACCATGAAAAATATCACTCACCCTTGGATGGACACCGCTATAAGGACTCTGAGGCTTGAGACTAGCAAGAAGGGGAGATCCAATGCCTCTCACCATCCCAGCTCACCAGGAAGTAGCCATAGAGACCTCAATGCCCTTATTTCCAAAGAATTGTGTCACCAGTCTCTTGAAGAGGGATGTTATGTTGTTAGAATAGGAAAAAGAAGTTCAAAATCAGTTCAGTTCAGTTCAGTTCAGTCACTCAGTCTTGTCCAACTCTTTGCAACCCCATGAATTGCAGCACGCCAGGCCTCCCTGTCCATCACCAGCTCCCAGAGTTCACCCAGACTCACGTCCATCGAGTCGATGATGCCATCCAGCCATCTCATCCTCGGTCATCCCTCCTGCCCCCAATCCCTCCCAGCATCAGAGTCTTTCCCAATGAGTCAGCTCTTCATGTGGGGTGGCCAAAGTACTGGAGTTTCAGCTTTAGCATCATTCCTTCCAAAGAACACCCAGGACTGATATCCTTTAGAATGGACTGGTTGGATCTCCTTGCAGTTGAAGGGACTCTCAAGAGTCTTCTCCAACACCACTGTTCAAAAGCATCAATTATTTGGTGCTCAGCTTTCTTCACAGCCCAGCTCTCACATCCATACATGACCACTGGAAAAAACTGGGTCACCTGTCCCTTGAGGGGGGATGTTAGGTCATTAGAATAGGAAAAAGAAGTTCAAAATAGCAGTGACTGAAAGACAAAGAAAGAAAAAAGCCTGCAAAAATAGAACAAAGAAATGTCCAAGGACCAGAGTGAGAACTTCAGATGAAACACACACCCCTCCTGGTTAGCCCAATTTACAATGGCAGGCTCAGGGGAGAAGAAAAAAAGGTATAAACAGAGGACCAAAATTGAGCTCCTCTCTTCTTTTGGGTCAGCCCGCCCTCACATCTGGAGGATATATTTTCTTTTACTTGCTTAATAAAACTAAGCTGTAACCAAGCTGTAACACTGGTCCACCGCTTCAAATTTTTGCTGTGGCAAGACAGAACTGAGGAAATCACACACTCCCTCAACATTAGTATACTCAAAAGAGAATTTGTAATTTCCCCTTTGGTTTACCCCCAAATTATTGTTACTGTTCATGAAGACAAAAGTCTTGGTGTCATTCTTGTACATTTCTTTCCCACTCACATCTAATCTTTCTATCTGTGGATTGTATCTTGAAATCTATTGAGAATCTAACCACCTATTACTATCTCTACTGCTATCACTCTGTGTCCTGCCTGGACTGTAGTAATTTCTAAAATGTCTTTCTTTTCTTCTGTTGCTCCTTCTATAATCCATTGTTCAAACCAGGGTTACACAAATGTATACAAATTTTCCAATGGCTGACCATCTCATTTAGACTATAAACCCAAGTCTGTTCTGACTCCTCCTTCCCCACATATCCTACCCACCCCCTCCTCCCCACCTCACAAGTACACTGGGCTCCATCATTACTGCCACATGCTCTCCACAAGCATACCAATATAACTTTCCCAGGTCCTTAATACTTCTATTCTGCCTGGGATGCTCTGTCCTCAGGCATCCTCATAGCTAGAAATCTCACTTGATTCAGGCTTCTGCAGGAGGGTCACCTTATCACGAAGGCCTTCCCAACTACCTTACCTAAAAGAGCAACTCTCCCCAGGCTGGTTCACTGGGTTCTTTGCTCACCTTGTTTTATCATTCTTTGAACAGTTATGGCCAGTAGACATTTACATATTTATTCAATTGCCCTTTTATTTTTGATCCCTATCTTCTACCTAAGACTTTATTCATTGCAAAACCTATATATCATATATAGTGCCTCTTACATAATAAACATTCAAATAAATATTTGTTGAATGAGGAAATAAGTGACTGAATGAATTGTGGGAAGAGCTCTTAAAAAGACTAGCTAATATTTTTGAGAACTCCTTAGGTGTTGTCTTGGTTCGAGGTTGGGGGGCACTATATATTCTGCTTGGCTAACTACTACTACTGAACATTATATTGCTTTTCTGCTGGACAGAATTTACTCTACTTCTGGATATAGTTGGCTGCTATTACCACACTATCAGAGAGGAGTTGGTCTGTTGCCCATCAGGCACTCTTATTTTAAGCCTAACCACCAAAACTGAGACAAGACAGTGACATTTAACCTTAGATTATTGAAGACTGGTTGACAATGAAAAAAATATCTGATACAGAAAATATTACTAAATTAGGCTATATTAGCAAGAGAATCAAATACTATTGTTATTATTAGTTATACATTTTAAATATTATGGCTTAGGCTACCTATTTACTATTTATTAGAATCTATAAAAAAAACTTTGACCACTTCCTAATCAGTGCTAGGATCTTAAAATAAATTAGGTCCAATTACCACTTTTTTGGCTTCTGTGCTTTTCTTAATGTGTGTGTGTATGTGTGTGTGTGTGTGTGAAAAATGCAGTTGACACTTGAACAACATGGATTTGAACTGCATGAGTCTATTTATTTGGGGATTTTTCTCTAGTAGTAAATAATACAAGACTGCAAGGAAGGTCTGTGGTTAGTTCAGCTATGAATGTGGGACCATGGATGCGGGGGAACAGCTTGTGTGGAAGGCCAACTATTAATTCTATGCAGATTTTCAAGTATATTGTTCAGGGTTCATTGTATATTAATTCTACATATATTTAGCCCCCAGGAAGTTATGTTTAGTGCTTTGAACAGATATATTTATTTACATTTACCCTAATGCTTACCCTTTTAGTTATTATATTCACTCTTACAATCAAGGTTATTTTCCTCTAGTCTGAAAGAATCAATGTTGTTTTTATAATTGGTTTATTGGCAGTGTATTTTTATTTTTCTGAAAACCTCTTTATTTTGCTTCTTTTTCGTAAAAAACATTTTTTTTTTCTTGAGGGTTTTGTTTTTTTTTTTACAACTCAAGATTGCCTTTTGGCTT
>SJYC01050967.1:0-19173 GCA_006408675.1 Madoqua kirkii | reverse complement strand
ATTTGTATTCTTCTAGCAACTTCTTAAATCTTACATCAGAGTAAATTTGATCACCAAAAAAAGAAAACCACAAACACATCTTTATTTAATCAGTCTTCCATGTTGCCAACTATTTCTGATCAGTAAGTTAGTCACCTTGGTTTCATCTTGTGGTTAATGTCTTTATCATTCATATATTTTCATAAATATTGATGAGAATATCCTCCAAATAGATAAGTAAAATATAAGAAATATATTTAACTTGGGTAGAAAAGATAATCCACTATATTAATAGCTATTCCAATGTATTCTGATTATGGAAAATTTTCAGGTAAGGTTGGTACAAGGTCCTTTAATCTAGATTTGTTCTCTCTAACTTTAATGTGCATACAGACCACCTCGGGACCATGTTAAAGAGCAGAGTGAAATTTAGTACCTCTGGAGTGGCACCCAAGAGTCTGTATTCCTAACAAGTTCTCAGATTATCTCCCTGTTGATGGCCTGAGGGCATTTCTAGCCTGTGGGCAATGTGAGCATGCATCATATCTCACACCCTAATGGGCCAGCTCATGGATGATGTCACACCTCTAAAAAAATCTTCTGTAATTGGTCTATAGCAAACGCTGGGCATTTAAAATTTTAAAACTACTTCAGGGCTAATGAACCTAATGGGTTGAGGAACAGTGCTGAAGAGCAAAGCATTGATTTAGAACATTTTATAAAACTTTTGAGAAGTTTTGATGACTAAAATTACAAGGTTCATCTATTTCAGGGCTCTGAAGCCCTGGATCCTATATACCTCTAATGGTTGCCATGCAAGCAAGAATAGTTCTAAAGCCCTAGTATAGTCTTGAAATAAAAGCACACTTTGGAAACATAATACTTTTAATTGAGACAAAGTGACCCTAGGAACAAGTTATTAATGCTCATTGTCCCTTCTCCATCATTAGCAGACATCAGTGGGTGGATTGGTATAAGAGGAGCAAATTAATACCTTGTGTGATAATAGCTGTACTAAATCTGAATATTTCTTAAACCTATTTGTACAATTTAATGTACCTGTGTTTAGTCATCTCCTTGGGGTGCAGTTTTAAACTGTTGGCTTCCTTGGTTTGGAAACCTGTATGTGGTTTATAATCTGGTTAATTTAAATTGATTCTTTCCCTATGTACCCAATCAACAGTTACAGTTTTCAGAGTCCAAAGGGAGAAGATGTGTATTGGTTGTGTAGAATCAATATCTTTAAGTATAAAAATACAAACACAAACACAAAAACAAAATTAAAATAAAACCAACATCACTAGTCACCTCAGAAAATAGACTATAGCATTGTTGGTTACATTATTCTAAGTTTTTGTTGTTATATAGCAAGTGCATCTCTGTTTACAAATTCTATACTTGACAATGGCAGTTGGCAGTGAAATGTTTCATTCTGTCTTTAATAATAAAACATCTTCCTTTCCCTTTCCCTTCTCTTAGCTAAGTGATCTTTTTTATTTTCTCCCTCCAAGAAAGTGAAAGTTTATCATGCTTTATAATTAACTTGAAATAGGGTTTTTTTAATTTATATGCAGAGTACATCATGAGAAATGTTGGGCTGGATGAAGCACAAGCTGGAATCAAGATTGCTGGGAGAAATATCAGTAACCTGAGATATGCATATGACACCACCCTTATGGCAGAAAGTGAAGAACTAAAGAGTCTCTTGATGAGCATGAAAAATTAAAGTGAAAAAATTGGCGTAAAGCTCAACTTTCAGAAAACTAAGATCATGGCATCTGGTCCCATCACTTCATGGGAAATAGATGGGGAAGCAGTGGAAACAGTGTCAGACTTTTTATTTTGGGGGGCTCCAAAATCACTGAAGATGGTGACTGCAGCCATGAAATTAAAAGACACTTACTCCTTGGAAGAAATGTTATGACCAACCTAGATAGCATATTGAAAAGCAGAGATATTGCTTTTCCAAAACAGCTCCATCTAGTCAATGCTATGATTTTTCCAGAGGTCATGTATGGATGTGAGAGTTGGACTGTGAAGAAAGCTGATGGTTTTGAACTGTGGTGTTGGAGAAGACTCTTGAGTTCCTTGGACTGCAAGGAGATCCAACTAGTCCATCCTAAGGGAAATCCATCCTGAATGTTCATTGGAAGGACTGATCCTGAAGCTGAAACTCCAATATTTTGGCCACCTTTTGTGAAGAACTGACTCATTGGAAAAGACCTGAATGCTGGGAAAGATTGGAGGCAGGAGGAGAAGGGGATGACAGAGGATGAAATGGCTGGATGCCATCACTGACTTGATGGACATGAGTTTGAGTAAACTCTGGGAGTTGGTAATGGACAAGGAGGCCCTGGTGTGCTGCAGTCAAGGGGGTCGCAAAGAGTCAGATACAACTGAGCAACTAAACTGAACTGAGCTGAGGGTTTACCTATTTAAAGCTAATTTTAAAATTTCTGCATATAAAGTATTACATCTAGAGATTGTTATACCTTCTCATGATATAATCCAATACCTTTTGAATGTAAGCCAAACAAATTATTTTAAAGACTATAAACTGAGGCATCACTAAGGGCATTGAAAATTATCTGGTATAGAGTGAATTTTTAGCATTATTAATCTCATACTGAATCTGTACACTTAGCTGGACTCAGCGTGTTATTTGGGGGAAATATGTGCATACTACCCATTCCAACAGAGCTCTCCATTTTTCAGTCCCAAGTTTTGCTCTTTTCCCCAAAATAAAAATGTATAACTGAGCAGCCTCTGTCTCAGGGTAGCTGGAGGAGACTGTATAGAATGAACCGTAAGAGAAATAGGGTAACAAGGTATATTGGTTTCTTGTGGCTGCTGTAATAAAGTATCACAGATTAGATTACTAAAACAGAAATTGTCTCCCAATTCTGGAGGCAAGAAGAAGTCAAAGATCAAACAGTTGGCAAGGATGAATTCTTTCGAAAGCTCTGAGGAAATGTCTGCTTCATGCCTCTCCTAGTTTCTTATAGTTTGCCAGCCCTCTTTGGTGTTCCTTGGTGTGTAGATGCATGTGCATGCATCTCCAATTTTTTTCCTTTCATGAAGACAACAGTCATTTTGGATTCAGGCCCACCCAGATGATCTCATTTTAACTTGATTATCTCTATAAAAACCCCATTTCCAACTATAGTCACATTCTGGGGTACTAGACAGTAGGACTTTAAGATACAAATTTTGGGGGGACACATTTCAAGCCATGCATGAATAAGTGTTCAGTTGTGTCCGACTCTTTGTGACACCACAGACTGTAGCCCACCTGGCTTCTCTGTCCATGAGTTCTCAAGGCAAGAATACTGGAGTGAGTTACCATGCCCTTCTCCAGGGATTCTTCCTAACCCAGGAACTTAACCCATGTCTCTTAAATCTCCTACATTGTGGGCAGATTCTTTATCACTGAGCCACCAGGAAAGCCCCATTTTAAGCCATAACACAAAGAGAAGTATTTAGGGTCATCTGTTCCTAAGGATTAGCTGGTTGAAAATTCAGTTATGACAGCAAAAGGAGACCAAGAGTCCTTGATTTTATGAGGGAAATTCTATATACCTGAGTTCCACTAGCACCTTGGTTGAAAAGATTTACTATTAACACACATCAAATATGGATACTGTATGGTTAGCATTCTTCTAAGTACTTTTCACCACCTTTTCCACACAATCACACTAGGAGCTCATTGTGAAGAGGAGGAAACAGATACAGAGAAGTTAAATAATTTGCTTAGGGTCACAGAATAGGAGACAGGGCCAAAGTTCAAATCCAGAGAATCTGATGCTAGAGGCTTCATTCTTATCCACAATGACAGACTGCGGTGACCTGACTTGTGTCCAGTGAGAGAAGGAGACTCAGTGTTGACTGAGCAATGACTGCTTTCAAAGGATTCTGACTAGAGCTCATGGTCTATTACTTGTGTTATGTTTAAAAAGAATTATTTCCTACCAATTGACAAGGACTATATATTAAACAGTAATGACAGCCTCTTTTAAGTTAAATATATATGGTATAGGAGAAGGCAATGGCATCCCACTCCAGTACTCTTGCCTGGAAAATCCCATGGACGAAGGAGCCTGGTGGGCTGCAGTCCATGGGGTCGCTAGAGTCGGACATGACTGAGCGACTTCACTTTCACTATTCACTTTCATGCATTGGAGAAGGAAATGGCAACCTACTCTAGTGTTCTTGCCTAGAGAATCCCAGGGACAGAGGAGCCTGTTGGGTGCTGTCTATGGGGTCGTACAGAGTTGGACATGACTGACATGATTTAGCAGCAGCAGCATACATGGTCTAGATTTTGTTGGACTTATTTTGGATCCCTAATTATGTCAATTCATTGAATTGAAAGAAAAATTGAATAACTTAAAGAGTGCTTCAAAATTCAGTAAGTAAAAAAGTCCTTTAAAAAAGCATCTTGTTTTAATTTAAAAATGCATTAAAGTTAAAAACAAAATGTTTAGTCTCTTTACAGAATATAAGTAATTGTGAAATTAGTGAAAGGGTAATTCAAACTTTTTCTTTTCTTTCTTTTTTCTTTTTTCTTTTTTTTTTGCAATCAGGGCAGCAAACTCAAGGCAAGAGCACAATACCCAGAAGTATATTTATTGGTTATGAGAAAAATTATTCTCCTTGCTACACTGGCACTATTTTCTTCCCTAACATCTGTAATTCTCTTGGAATCAGTCACGTAAAGATCAATGAAGAGGGGCACTGCACAAAGGAGAGATTTGAAGATATTTCTTCAAATGCAGGGAATCTGAAGACAGAATAGCAGATAAGTTTCTAACAAAAGGAGTTGGGAATTACCTAATTAATGCTTTTCCACAGAGGTGGAAAATGTGACACTAGAGCCCTTTGGGAGTCTGCACTGCAAAGAAGGGAAAACATGCAGCTCTGTGAGCAAGCCTAGTAAGAAATATGAAAAACAAAATAGCACAAGTAGCAAAATAGGCAAGTCCATAGAGTAATATTTCTTTATCATGTCCCAAGAGATACAGTCTTTTCCCTGTCTCTTAACATTCATCATATTTATGTTAATTATGACATGGTGGTGGTGGTTGTCTGTTTCTCACTTAGGCCAGAGAGCTTGCATTAGAACCTGGGTTCATGGCATTATTAACATTGGTGAAGAAAGGTCAGAGCACGGTCTGAAAAAGGAAAAAAGAAAGGGATGAAGTATGGGGATCAGAGGAGGAAGACATCTAAGCCTTAGGTAGACAAGCTGATACAAACTACAAAAGAAAGGTTCAGGTTAGGCTGGGGGTAACAGATCAAGTACATTAAAACCATGTGTTTGAAAACCCTGCAAATAGAGCAAATGACTTTGTCACATATTCAGGCAAAGAGAAACCTGAAGATCTGTCAGCAATAAAGGAGCAAGGAAAGCAGCAGAAGAAAACAAGGACTCACCATTAGCAAGTACAACCTTGCAAAGTGAGGCAAAGGTCTGCTCTAGCCGAATACTTGGGTTTGTTTCTGTGGATCAGGAGCCAATCTATAAGAATAGCTAGTCTAAGGCTTGTAGGTAGAGAGAATTAAAAACATTTCGTTAGCAAAACACTTGAGGCAAAGTAATTGCTTGCAAATTTAGGAAAAAAAGAAAAAAAGAGCACATTCTTCCTCCTGTATGCATTGTGGTCATTTGTGCCCCACTCTTTGGGACCCCCCCCCCAGGCAAGAATACTGTAGTGGGTTGCCATTTCCTCCTCCAGAGAATCTTCCTGACCTAGGGGTTGAACCCACGTCTCTTGTGCCTCCTGCACTGTCATGTGGATTCTTTACCACTGCGACACCTGGGAAGCCCTCTTTCTCATATATTAGGCTCTTAAACTTTATCCAAAGATATGATTGAGTGTTGAGGGGGGCAGGCAGTGAGAAGCCTGCATAGTTTCAGAAGGCAACATGTAGGCATTTGTTTTATACGAAATATATTCTCATCCAAAAGAATTGAAAAGTAAGATGAATGAGACTCCATTCTTTTCATTTTGGCTATTTCTCCTAGTGGATCCTGGAAGCATCAAGTTACCTGTTGGTTAGCTCTTTTCAGTCTAAACCATCCTGTGGTACTCAGGTCAGAGCTATGTAGATGTTTCTATCAGCTCTCTTCAGTCACCAGATGTCTTACTAAAGGGTGTGCATGCTGAATTGCTTCAGTCATGTCCAATTCTTTGCAATCCAATATACCTAGCCTGCCAGGCTTCTTTGTCCATAGGATTTCCCAGACAAGAATACTGGAGTGGAGTGCCATTTCCTCCTCCAGGACATCTTCCCCTCCCAGGGATCAAACCAGCATTTCTTACATCTCCTGCATTAGCAGGCAGGTTCTTTTCCACTAGTGCCACCTACAAGAAGTACAGAAACCTGAGAGCAATTTTGTAAAACCAAAGTGTCTACGGATTCTGATTCTAACAATAGAATTAATTATAAGGCACTGTGAGAGAGGGAATATGAAGTTAATTTTTTTTCCACAACCTGATATCAACATATCTCTCCAATCTAATAATTGGTTATTTATTTAATTAATTCAGCAATAGCCTCTGCTCTTGCAAAAACAAAACTCATGTCTTGCCTGTTGCTATTAAGGTTGAGCATACACATCATATCCTACAGTTAGGAAGATATTGCACTTTTTTCCCTGTGATAACAATAAAATTAAAAGTCACTCTTACTTTCACTCCAAAAGAAAGGACACCTTGGCAACTGTGGGTTTCTAACAAAACGCATATATCCCTGACTTTTCAGTTATTAGTATTTAAGACAGTGAATAATCTTTGTGAATATAATAATCATGCAAGAAAATTCTTGTGTTCACACATGAACTGGTAAGTTATAGACTGCAATATTGATGATATTGTGGGTTTTTTCCTTTAAACAACTAGTGCATTTAAAAATTATTTGGCAAGTCAATTTCTTATTGCTCTTTTCTTTTATGAATGCTTTGTTTTTTGTCTAATACTGAGATTTTCTTGAATACTGTTCTCTCCCCTGGATTCTCTGCCACATACTTTCTTACTGCTGTGTTTGGTTTATGCTGTTAACTTTCCCTGGATTTTTCTTTCTCTGTGTTTCAGTTAAGCAAACTGCTATCCAGTCTTCATGGTCCAGATTAAATCTTGCTACTTCTAAGAAAATTTCAGTTTTGCCTCCTTCAACAATGTTCCAATACTACTTTGTTAAACCTACATTGTCTTATGACTACTCAGTTATAAATTTTTATTGTTTCTTTTTCTGATTTGACATTTTATTTATTATGAAATAATCACCATGATAAGTCCAGTGACTGTCTGTCCCCATACAAAATTATTACTGTATTATTGACACACTCTTTATGATGCATATCATATCCCCACGGCTTCTTTTATATCTGGCGGTTTATACCTCTTAAACCCTTTCCCCTATTCTCTGCCCCACACACCAATACACCAAATATTAATTTGTTCTCTGTATCTATGAATCAGTTTTCACCCTCCTTTTTGTTAGTTTTGTTTTCTAAATTCCACATACAATTGGCATCAAATGGTATTTGTATTTTTGTCTGAATTATGTCACTCTGAATAATACCCTCAAGAAACACCCATGTTTTTCAAATGACATGATTTTTAAAAAAATGACTGAGTGACATCCCATTGTATGTATATCCCACATTTTATCTATTCATCTACACTTACTTTACTTCCATATCTTATCTATTGTAAACAAGCTAACACTGGATTACATATACCTTCTAAAATCAGTGCTTTTGTTTTCTTTGATCTAATACTCAGCAATGAAATTGCTCAATCATACTGTAGTTTGCTTTTAATTTTGTGTCTAATCTCCATATAACTTTTCACAGTAGCTGTAACAATTTGCAGTTCTACCAATAATGTTATTGTTGTTGTTGGTCGGTTGCCAAGTCATGTCCTACTCTTTATGACCCCATGGACTGCAGCACATCAGGCTTCCCTATGTCTCATCATCTCCCAGAGTTTGCCCAAGTTCAGGTCCACTGAGTTGCTGATGACATCCAACTACCTTATCCTCTGTTCCCCCCTTCTCCTTTTATCCTCAACCTTTCCCAACATCGAGGTCTTTTCCAGTGAGTCAGCTGTTCATATCAAGTGGCCAAAGTATTGGAACTTTAGCTTCAGCATCAGTCCTTCCAATGAATATTCAAGGTTGATTTCCTTTAGGATTGACAGATTTGATCTCCTTACTGTTCAACTCTCAAAAGTCTTTTCCAGCATCACAGTTCAAATGCATCAGTTCTTCAGCATTCAGCCTTTATTATGGTCCAATTCTCACATCATCTGTACATGTCTACTGTAAAAGCCATATTTATCTGTATCAGTCTGGTCTGTCTCAAATCTATATAACTAGCAAAGATTACCCTTAAATTAGAATAATGTTAGTTAATGACATAGATTATCATTAAATTATAATAAGTGTTAGTTGTTCAATTGTGTCCAACTCTTTGTGACCTATGGACTGTAGCCTACCAGGCTTCTCTGTCCATGGGATTCTCCAGGCAAGAATACTGGAGTGGGTAGGCATTCTCTTCTCCAGGGAATCTTCCTGATCCAGGGATCAAACCTACAGTACAGAAGACCTTTGCCATCTGAGTCACTTAAGATATAATATATAGGGTTAAAATAAATATGTTTAACATATTAATATTGCCTTTGCTTAGCTTAAAATATCAACTTTAAAAAATATTATAATATACTAAATATGTTATCTTCTCTTCCTTAGACAGATTCCTGCTTTTTAGCAATAAGCTTCACTAGTAGTACAATTAAGTTGGATATAATCACTTTCTGTTTCATTGTACTTGAATGTGTAAGAGAGAGTGGGGCCATTGTAAAGAACACTAAGGACCTTGAGAATAGATCTGTTTTTAATGAGAGACAAATTTGGAATGCATGATTAATATTCATATAAAATATAAACATCCATTCATATAAAATAAACAACACACGGAACAACACTGTTTTCCCTGGTGGCCCAAAGGTTAAAGTGTCTGTCCACAATGCAGGAGACCTGGGTTTGATCCCTAGGTTGGGAAGATCCCTTGGAGAAGGAAATAACAACCCACTCCAGTATTCTAACCTGGAGAATCCATTGGACGGAGGAGCTTGGTGGGCTATAGGCCATGGAGTCACAGAGAGTCAGGCACAACTGAGCAAACAGACTAGTTCCAAATAGGAAAAGGAGTACGTTAAGGCTATATATTGTTACCCTGCTTATTTAACTTTTATGCAGAGTACGTCATGAGAAATGCTAGACTGGAAGAAGCACAAGCTGGAAACAAATTGCCAGGAGAAATAACAATAACCTCAGACATGCAGATGATGCCACTCTTATGGCAGAAAATAAAGAGGAGCTAAAAAGCCTTTTGATGAAAATGAAAGAGGAGACTGAATAAGTTGGCTTAAAGCTCAACATTCAGAAAACGAAGATCATGGCATCTGGTCCCGTCACTTCATAGGAAATAAATGGGGAAACAGTGGAAACAGTGTCAGACTTTATTTTTGGGGGCTCCAAAATTACTGCAGATGGTGATTGCAGCCATGAAATTAAAAGACACTTACTCCTTGGAAGGAAAGTTATGCCCAACCTAGATAGCATATTCTAAAGCAGAGATGCTACTTTGCCAAAAATGTTCCATCTAGTCAAGGGTACGGTTTTTTCAGAGCTCATGTATGGATGTGAGAGCTGGACTGTGAAGAAATCTGAACACCAAAGAATTGATGCTTTAAAACTGTGGTGTTGGAGAAGACTCTTGAGAGTCCCTTTGACTGCAAGGAGATCCAATCAGTCCACTCTAAAGGAGATCAGTCCTGGGTGTTCTTTGGAAGGAATGATGCTAAAGCTGAAACTCTAATACTTTGGCCACCTCATGCAAAGAGTTGACTCCTTGGAAAAGACTCTGATGCTGGGAGGAATTGGGGGCTGGAGGAGAAGGAGATGACAGAGGATAAGATTGCTGGATGGCATCACCAACTAGATGGACATGAGTTTGGGTGAACTCCAGGACTGGTGATGGACAGGGAGGCCTGGAGTGCTACAATTCATGGGGTCACAAAGAGTCAGACACTACTGAGTGACTGAACTGAACTGAACTGAACACGCATTCCATAATTCGCTCTGTGGTAAACACTGTGCTTCTATTTTTTACAGATAAAGAAATAATGCTATCCAAGTCAGAATAAAAATTCAGCACTTGAGTAGTACTCTATGTTGGCTCAAGGAAGTGTTCAGTGGTTAAGCATGTGAGTGCTAGTGTTAAAGACTGTTTGCTTCCAAATTCCAACTTTATTTTTTACAAGTTACATGACCTTAGTCAGTGATTGAAATTGTTATGTTTTATTTTACAAAGAACTTAATGAAGTATATGACAAAAGGAAAGCCCTCGGTGTTCGCTATTGTTATTTCAAGCTATCATTATTTCAATCACAAATGTTTAAAACACAATGTCCCCATAGAAATTCTCTGATTTGTTGGTTCTGGCATTATTTGTACATTCTCCACATTTTGAATCCAAAGCCAATTCATGAATCTTCAGAACTGATACAATTCTGGGAAAGATACTCCTATCTATCTATTTATTTTATTTTAGTATAAAGAGTTCCCCTCCCCTTTAGCTATTGATTGTTGTAATAGTCATAACATTCCAGTTTTGCTTTATTTGGTATTTTTGTTATAGTTTTAATTTAGAATTTTCTATAACATTAATAGGAAATTAAATTTGTTCCAATTCGTGTTTGAGTTTCACTGAGCAACTAGTTAGTCCAGGCAACATTACAGATTGCATCTGTAATTCTGTGTAGAAAAGTTTAAATTCAGTCTCCAGATGAGTTGATGTATGTGCTTAATTTTAATCTTGCTTTAGAATATGCATCTGATATCGGTTCACAAGAAGCTAATGAGCATGACCATTTACAGTTTCAAAGTTCATCATTTAGAAAATTGAAACACACTAACTTCAGTTATATCTATCACAAAATAGCACACAATCAACTAGAAAGTTAGTATCAATGCTTCATGCTACCCACTTTCTCTCTCTCACACTTTTTTTTTTCCTTTATCAGAGTTGGAAAGAAACACATCTTGGGAGAAAAGCACAAAGAAAAATTAGCACTAGTGAAACCAGTAGGAGGCTAGCACAGCAAAGTGCAAGGTCATTCACTGTCTGGACAGACATGCCATAAAAACCGACAATGGGCAGCCTCTGCATCTACCCTCTGTGTCGATCTAGTTAGAAACACAACTTTGGTCATATGATTTATTGATATAATTGTGAATTGTCTGTGGCAATGTTGCCATAATGTTTCAACTACAAAAGCGATTGACCACAAAAGCCTGTGTATACCTACTAGTGTACATATGTGTGCATGTGCACACACACACACACACACTCTCTCTCTCTCTCTGCCTGTCTCCATAAGCAATTTCCATGGCTTTAGTTATTCTTCACACATGATACTGGCCAAGTTGTTAAGCTTTTCATGTTCTTTGCTGGGTTATGACGTCTGTTTACAAGGAAAAGCACCTTTTCTAGTTTCAGTTTAATGAAGTACTACTCCAACCAGTCCATTCTGAAGGAGATCAGCCCTGGGATTTCTTTGCAAGGAATGATGCTAATGCTGAAACTCCAGTACTTTGGCCACCTCATGCGAAGAGTTGACTCATTGGAAAAGACTCTGATGCTGGGAGGGATTAGGGGCAGGAGGAGAAGGGGACGACAGAGGATGAGATGGCTGGATGGCATCACTGACTCGATGGACATGAGTCTGAGTGAACTTCGGGAGCTGGTGATGGACAGGGAGGCCTGGCGTGCTGCGATTCATGGGGTGGCAAAGAGTGGGACACAACGGAGTGACTGAACTGACTGACTGACTCATAGGTTTTTTTTTTTTTTTTTGGAGATTTTAGTAAACTTTATTTTTTCTCATGTCTGACTCATATTAATGTTTGTTGGGATATGTCATCTTGGAATTCCAGTGGATCCAACTAGTTTGATTTATTAAACTTAACCTGAGGTAATGATGATCCCAGTCATGCCAAAAAACGATTGCCTATAAAAAAAATGTTGCTTTCAAATTTGAGGTTATTTTGTAAGTGATTTAGAAACTATCAGAAAATTTGTCTCTGTATTAAAGAAAGTGAAGTTGCTCACTCGTGTCTGACTCTTTGAGACCCCATGGACTCTAGCCCACCAGGTTCCTCCATCCATGGGATTTTCCAGGCAAGAGTACTAGAGTGGGGTGCCATTTCCTTCTCCAGAGAACCTTCCCGATCAAAGGCTCACACCCGAGTCTCCCGCATTGTAGGTAGAGCTTTACCATCTGAGCCCCCAGGGAAGTCCTACACTGGGACCCAGAAAAACAAAAGGACTAAAAAATACTTAAGAAGTTGGCTATAGATAGAAAGCATCAAAGAACAAGATTTTTAAGTGAAAATGAGATAGAAGCTAAACCCAAATTAGTGCTTTGGCATACAGAATGGAATGAAACATTTATTGGCGTATAAAACGGTCTATGCAGACAATGTATTAAACTCTGGGAAGATAATGGTGACTGTAAAGCATCTACTAAGGAAGCAAAAGTACAAAAGAAATGTAGATTTTAGAACTCCAACTTCCATATAATTTAAGAAAGTATTCTGAGACAGGAATATATTTCATAATTCACTAAATCTTGCCTTTTAATTTATTTTTAGAGGAGAAAAACCTATTTTTTTTTCTGAGAGTTTTTCTTGTTTCATTTATCTCCAAATGAGCCTATTCTTGAAGTCATGTCTACAAACAAGGTTGACTTAATGCAAATCTAGACTGTAGTGTAAAATATGGTTTTGAAAATGCCAAACATATGCTTCAAGCTGAACTATAACTCCACCTGTTTCCAGATTCCCAATCTAGTCATAATTATTTTAGAAAAGATATAATTTGAATAAAATACTTATATTTGATCCAGTATCATGATACTGGAGTTTTAATAATATACCTATTGGGTGATGAAAATATAGAATAGAAAATGTAGAAAAGGCAAAAAAAAAACCCCAACATTAGTGTAGGCTGTATACAGAAATTTATGCTTTCAAAATATAGCAACACAATTGTTAGCAGTTGGTAGAATATTAAAAAGGAAGATAGTATAGGAATTAAGATATGAGAACCATGGAGAAATAAATAAAGCCAACTGTAGTAGTAATTTTCAGAAGACTTGTTTTGTGAAATTAGCATCATGCATGTATATCCTGTTTATATCAAAATAAGTGCATATTTAAAAATTTATACAATGTAGCAAAGAAATTAAATCACTTAAAATTCCACATCTTAATGATTATCAGCCACATATTACTTATTTCATATATTTCACTATGTTTATATACATTTTATAAGCATACACACACTGTCATACACACAAATGCCTATACATATCCCTCTGCAAATGGAACTGAGAATCCATGTTGTTTCTTACTGTGGGCATTTTTTATCAATCTTTTCATATCCTCCCACATTTTCTGCTCTCACTCCTTGATCTCCAACAGATATCCTATATTCTACATTTGTTGTGGATCTCTTTCCTTTGTCTTCAATAATAATGTAATTATATATAAATTATACATTTTTTGGATATTTATTTTTGTTTTATAAACATAGGATCAGTATCATATACATCCTTCTCTTCTATCATGCTTTATCATATTTTCTTTGTGGGGAGGACTTGAAAATTAATTATAGAAATCACTCCCTTTCAACTGGCATACATTTCTTTGTTTTGTGGCTGCACAATAATTTATTGTGTAAACTTATTACTATTTCTTCAAGTGATCTTTATAGGAAAGTATTTTTATTTAATCTTCCCTTTCTTATGTGAATGTTTCTGTAAGGTATTTACCCAGTAGGAAGATTTTCCATTTAATTTCAATACGTATTGCTAGATTAACTTACAAAAAATTATTTTCAAAAAGGTATTTTTCCCAGCAATGTAATCAGAATATTACTTTCCCTGAATATCATCTAACAATGGCTATAGACAAGTAGGATTCTATCAAACCAAAAAGCAGAGTAAAGGAAATGATCAACAGAGTAAAAAGGCAATGAATGGAATGGGAGAAAACATGAGAGGTTAATATTAGAAAAAAATCAGAAACTATTATAATTTCACAAAAACAAAACAACAAACAAAAGACACTAAAATAAGTCAGTTTAAAAATGGGCAAAGAACTTGACTGTGTCCCCCTGGAGATTTTAACTCTCAGACCTGTCCACTCCCACAGTTTGGGTTTTCCTACGCTGGCTCCCATGAAGGTGAAACAACTCTTGTGTTTCTGCTCTGCTAAGTTGTGATTCTCTGTGTTTTCTTGCTGGCTTCAATGATTTTTGGAGGCAGCTGTTTATCCTGTGATCTCACTTTTTTTTTACAGATCTAAGGAGAGTTGTTAATTTTTCAGTTTGTTCAGTTTTTTACTTGTTATAAAGGAGTGGTGATTTCTAAGTTCCTTGCATGCAGAACTAGAAACTGGAAGCTATGTGTTACTTTTTTATTATTTAATTTCTATTATTGCAGTGTGGCACAGTGGTAAAAAATCCACCTACCAATTCAGCAGGGCAAGAGATTTTAGATTCAGTCCCTGGGTTGGGAAGGTCCCCTGGAGGAGGGAATGGCAATCCACTCCGGTATTCTTGCCTGGAGAGACCCCATGGACAGAAAAGTCTGGCGGGCCACAGTCCGTGGGGTCACAGAGCCAGATACGACTGAGAGACTGAACATGCAAGCAGTGTGATGGATAGCTAAGATTACTAGTCAAGAGGAGTATAATAAATCAAACATAATGTGTTTTTAAATTAAATGGGGTTTTAAGCCTATATTGTGTAAGTTTCAAGACAGTGTTAAATAAAGAATTGTATATAAATATTCAGAATTCTTAATTTTGGGTATGATGGCAGCATTTTTCTAGGTACCTTATGGAAGAATATTTTTATTGTTAAATTTACCTGGCAATTGATATATAATTTCTTATTATGTAACAGGGGATAGATATTAATAGCTTTATAAGATTAACTAATGTATAATTAGAATATTTTATGGTCTGATTTGATAGTCTGTACTTTAATGTATTTCATTGAATATTGCACATTAAAAGAAATTATAAAACCTTTGTGGATGTACTTTCCATTATAACTAGAAAAGACTGAATAGTCTTGGAAAGTATTCCAGTTACTTTTAAAAGACAGCATCACTGAGCTATACTAATTTGGCAAGAAGGTGCTTTTCTTCTATAAATATTATGGTATCTGAAAATATAAAAGCAATTTTTAGCTTGTAGTGTTTCTTAACAATGCTCTCTTTGCTTTCAGCTCTGTCTCAGGGAGCGATGGATGCTTTGAAAAGAGTCTACAAAAGGGAAGTAGTGAAGACTGTCTACTCTTATTATACATGGAATTGAGGAACATTCCTAGAAGGGCTGACATAGCAGTCTATTTCTAATGCCATATACTTTAGTCTTATCAGATGTGTGTCATTCAAAGGAAGACAGGAAGATAGCGTCTTGATTAATCAACAAAGGACATTCTCTATAGTATTTCAGCTGTCTTTGGCAGGTACCCCAGATGTTTTTACACTCTAGAACAATGACATAGATTCAGGATGAGTCATGGGAATGTCTTTCTGATGGAACATGGGAGAAAGAAGGGCTGTTATAAAAAAGGGAAGTTGGGGAAGGGAGTCTACCTGATGACAGGAAAAACTGCCCCTGAAAATTGACGATTTGAAAATAGGTTACCTCAAAATCATACCCTAGTTAAAGATTGCATATTACATCTCTCCTCTGGGTTACAAATGCAACCCCACCTTTGTCTGTCCCACCAAAATTTTGTTATCTTGACTTTGCCTTTTTGGCATGCTATTCCAAACCTGCCTCCATATCCTGCTCTGTATATTTTAGCTTCATCTTTGAAAAACAAGGAAGAAGAGATCTAGCTTATAGTCATATTCTTCCTCAACAGGTAATGTCTAGTACTTCATAGTCAAGTTCTTTAGCAACTCTGCTATTCTTTCTAGTTGTGCAACACACTGGCCCCTCAAGAGCACCACAGTAGCAACTGGAAATTGCAATAGGACCAAACCAGAGAACCATGACAACGGCTACAGATTGAGTGCTTCTTTTAAAAAATCACAACACACACACATATTAGCAAAAATCAGAAACTACGAAAAGAAAGGATACATACTGCTACCTAGAAATAACTGAATATTCTGAATATTTGAGTTTCCCTGGTAGCTCAGTGGTAAAGAACCCACCTACAAATATAGGAGATGGAGGTTCAATCCCTGGGTCAAGAAAATCCCCTGGGGAAGGAAATGGCACCCCACTCCAGTAGTCTTGCCTGGAGAATCCCATGGACGGAGGAGCCTGGCAGGCTACAGTCCGTGGGGTCACAAATAGTAAGCCATGACTTATCAACTAAACGACATCCCTATCTATATATTGAAACAAATAAATAAATCTTTGAAATTATGTAATACAAAATGTTTTGAATGTAAGATTTAACTCTCCAGCTCATTAAGAACACCTTTCCACATTAATAAATTCACCTGTACAGCATAATCTTTAATGGCTGCAGAATGTCCAACTGAATCGCACTTTAATCAGTCAGTATAGTATAGCTGGATATTCAAGTTGTTTCTAATTTTTCACAATTCCAAACAGTATGTGATGAACATCTTTGTAGCTTAATATTCTCCTACTTTGTTAGTTACTTCCTTGGAAATTACTTCAGAAGAGAGAGTTCTGGGTCAATATTTAAGTCTTTTATACATAACCTCCAAAAAGGTTATATCAATATACACTCCCATAAGCAACATATGAGTCTCCTTACAAGACTACGTGCTTCACTTGAAGAATGCTAACACACCAAACTTTGGTAAAGAGTCTGTGTTAGAGTTAAGAGAGTGTGTAAATTACATATTGATTCATGTACATGTAAATAACCTTTCTCTAGATGGAAAATTATAGAGACCTATGGTTTTTCTTTCTTGCTTAGTAGTTTTTTCATGGCTCCTGTGTTCACAGGCTTTATAAACAGAGCTTTAAATATCTACTGATTTGTGGCAAACCAGGCAAGATAATTATTCCACTACATGTGAAGGCATGTTTTGTTCTGAGCATCTAGATTGTCTGAGGCTTTGATTAGCTACCCAAGCTGCCGAGTCCTGAAGTTTGGCTTATTTTCTAATTTGAAGAAAGTCTACCAACTAACTTGAATGTCAGAAAGTAGCAAAGCAGATTTATAAAGACAAACTCTTTACACATTTCAGAGGAAAACTTGGTTTGTATCCTTTGTTTAAAATCATTATGGGTCAAATCACAAAGGTTCCCAGTGAATCCAATAAGTTATTATTGCCTGAAAACATTTCCTATCAAAGTTGATAATAGATAGGCTACTGAGAGAGATTGTGAAATATGCTTTTCTTAAAAAGGTATTGAATGATGAGTTGAACTGTCATTAATACAGTTTATTTCTTCCAATATTGTAAGCATGTGAAAAGGGCACTGTGAAACAATCAGTATGAATTGGTAAAAAGACTGTCTAATGACAGACCAAGATCTGGGAGGTATACATGGTGTAGAAGAAGAATTGGACTTGTATCTGAACTTGAGATATTTTATTCATTGTTTTCCATCCATTTAACAAATATTTGTTGAGTATTTAGGCATCCCTGGTGGCTCAGATGGTAAGGAATCTGCTTGCAGTGCAGGAGACCCGGGTTTGATCCTGGGTTAAGAAGATCCCTTGGAGACAGAACAGCAATCCACTCCAGTACTCTTGCCTGGAGAATTTCATGGACAGAGGAGCCCGGCTGGCTAGTAAGTGACTAACACACAGCACACATTTGGACCACAAGTTGAAACTGGTGCTTAAATACAATGGCGAGCAACACTGACACAATCTTTTTTTTCTCAGGCATGCAGAAAGTGGACATTAAAAAGGAAATATAAGGACTTCCCTGGTGACCCAGAGGCTACGACTCCTTGCTCCCAATGTAGGGGGCCTGGGTTTGATCTCTGCTCAGGGAACTAGATCCCACATACCACAACTAAAGATCTGCATAATGTAACAAAGAAATCAGATCCTACAAGTCACAACTAAAATCTGGCACAGTCAAACAAATAAACCATTTTTTAAAAGCAAATATATTTGTCAGTTCAGTCGCTCAGTCTTGTCCGAGTCTTTGCAACCCCATGAATCATAGCATGCCAGGCCTCCTGACAAAAAAGAACTTGACAGTCTTCATTCCAATCACTACAACAAGAAAAAGCTGAACAAACTGAACATGAATAATGTTTCTTGAATCCATTAGAGAAGCGAAGTCACAGGGCTAGGTGTCATGCTGGAATATGGAGAGGTGGGTGAATTTGGAGAGTCACTGCTGAAATTTACTTACTGAAGCAGAAGTTAACCGGTATGAATGTTTATAATGGTGATTTTGGCAATACATTAAAATGCATGAAAATATAAAGAAATCATTTAGGATCCTAGCATGGAATGCAAACTCTAATTTGTAATATATGAAACAATTTCACTGAAAGGATTCAGGGAAAATGCTGATTTAAGCAGCATGGAAACTGAGTGCAATCTGAAAGATTGAAGGCAAAAACAACTGAACATAAGCACTGTACTCTAGTTGATAAAGCTGCTTCCCACAGGGGCCTGAACTAATAATTTTGATACCACTATATCAATAACCTCAGATATGCAGACGACACTACCCTTATAGCAGAAAGTGAAGAGGAGCTAAAAAGCCTCTTGATGAAAGTGAAAGAGGAGAGTGAAAAAGTTGGCTTAAAGCTCAACATTCAGAAAACAAAGATCATGGGGAAATAGATGAGGAAACAGTGGACACAGTGTCAGACTTTATTTTTCTGGGCTCCAAAATCACTGCAGATGGTGACTGCAGCCATGAAATTAGAAGACGCTTACTCCTTGGAAGAAAAGTTATGACCAACCTAAGCAGTATATTCAAAAGCAGACACATTACTTTGCCGACTAAGGTCTGTCTAGTCAAGGCTATGGTTTTTCCAGTGGTCATGTATGGATGTGAGAGTTGGACTGTGAAGACGGCTGAGCGCTGAAGAACTGATGCTTTTGAACTGTGGTGTTGGAGAAGACTCTTGAGAGTCCCT